>OY987317.1:38148652-38153652 GCA_963920655.1 Geranium rotundifolium
GGTTTAGGGTTTAGGGTTTAGGGTTTAGGGTTTAGGGTTTAGGGTTTAGGGTTTAGGGTTTAGGGTTTAGGGTTTAGGGTTTAGGGTTTAGGGTTTAGGGTTTAGGGTTTAGGGTTTAGGGTTTAGGGTTTAGGGTTTAGGGTTTAGGGTTTAGGGTTTAGGGTTTAGGGTTTAGGGTTTAGGGTTTAGGGTTTAGGGTTTAGGGTTTAGGGTTTAGGGTTTAGGGTTTAGGGTTTAGGGTTTAGGGTTTAGGGTTTAGGGTTTAGGGTTTAGGGTTTAGGGTTTAGGGTTTAGGGTTTAGGGTTTAGGGTTTAGGGTTTAGGGTTTAGGGTTTAGGGTTTAGGGTTTAGGGTTTAGGGTTTAGGGTTTAGGGTTTAGGGTTTAGGGTTTAGGGTTTAGGGTTTAGGGTTTAGGGTTTAGGGTTTAGGGTTTAGGGTTTAGGGTTTAGGGTTTAGGGTTTAGGGTTTAGGGTTTAGGGTTTAGGGTTTAGGGTTTAGGGTTTAGGGTTTAGGGTTTAGGGTTTAGGGTTTAGGGTTTAGGGTTTAGGGTTTAGGGTTTAGGGTTTAGGGTTTAGGGTTTAGGGTTTAGGGTTTAGGGTTTAGGGTTTAGGGTTTAGGGTTTAGGGTTTAGGGTTTAGGGTTTAGGGTTTAGGGTTTAGGGTTTAGGGTTTAGGGTTTAGGGTTTAGGGTTTAGGGTTTAGGGTTTAGGGTTTAGGGTTTAGGGTTTAGGGTTTAGGGTTTAGGGTTTAGGGTTTAGGGTTTAGGGTTTAGGGTTTAGGGTTTAGGGTTTAGGGTTTAGGGTTTAGGGTTTAGGGTTTAGGGTTTAGGGTTTAGGGTTTAGGGTTTAGGGTTTAGGGTTTAGGGTTTAGGGTTTAGGGTTTAGGGTTTAGGGTTTAGGGTTTAGGGTTTAGGGTTTAGGGTTTAGGGTTTAGGGTTTAGGGTTTAGGGTTTAGGGTTTAGGGTTTAGGGTTTAGGGTTTAGGGTTTAGGGTTTAGGGTTTAGGGTTTAGGGTTTAGGGTTTAGGGTTTAGGGTTTAGGGTTTAGGGTTTAGGGTTTAGGGTTTAGGGTTTAGGGTTTAGGGTTTAGGGTTTAGGGTTTAGGGTTTAGGGTTTAGGGTTTAGGGTTTAGGGTTTAGGGTTTAGGGTTTAGGGTTTAGGGTTTAGGGTTTAGGGTTTAGGGTTTAGGGTTTAGGGTTTAGGGTTTAGGGTTTAGGGTTTAGGGTTTAGGGTTTAGGGTTTAGGGTTTAGGGTTTAGGGTTTAGGGTTTAGGGTTTAGGGTTTAGGGTTTAGGGTTTAGGGTTTAGGGTTTAGGGTTTAGGGTTTAGGGTTTAGGGTTTAGGGTTTAGGGTTTAGGGTTTAGGGTTTAGGGTTTAGGGTTTAGGGTTTAGGGTTTAGGGTTTAGGGTTTAGGGTTTAGGGTTTAGGGTTTAGGGTTTAGGGTTTAGGGTTTAGGGTTTAGGGTTTAGGGTTTAGGGTTTAGGGTTTAGGGTTTAGGGTTTAGGGTTTAGGGTTTAGGGTTTAGGGTTTAGGGTTTAGGGTTTAGGGTTTAGGGTTTAGGGTTTAGGGTTTAGGGTTTAGGGTTTAGGGTTTAGGGTTTAGGGTTTAGGGTTTAGGGTTTAGGGTTTAGGGTTTAGGGTTTAGGGTTTAGGGTTTAGGGTTTAGGGTTTAGGGTTTAGGGTTTAGGGTTTAGGGTTTAGGGTTTAGGGTTTAGGGTTTAGGGTTTAGGGTTTAGGGTTTAGGGTTTAGGGTTTAGGGTTTAGGGTTTAGGGTTTAGGGTTTAGGGTTTAGGGTTTAGGGTTTAGGGTTTAGGGTTTAGGGTTTAGGGTTTAGGGTTTAGGGTTTAGGGTTTAGGGTTTAGGGTTTAGGGTTTAGGGTTTAGGGTTTAGGGTTTAGGGTTTAGGGTTTAGGGTTTAGGGTTTAGGGTTTAGGGTTTAGGGTTTAGGGTTTAGGGTTTAGGGTTTAGGGTTTAGGGTTTAGGGTTTAGGGTTTAGGGTTTAGGGTTTAGGGTTTAGGGTTTAGGGTTTAGGGTTTAGGGTTTAGGGTTTAGGGTTTAGGGTTTAGGGTTTAGGGTTTAGGGTTTAGGGTTTAGGGTTTAGGGTTTAGGGTTTAGGGTTTAGGGTTTAGGGTTTAGGGTTTAGGGTTTAGGGTTTAGGGTTTAGGGTTTAGGGTTTAGGGTTTAGGGTTTAGGGTTTAGGGTTTAGGGTTTAGGGTTTAGGGTTTAGGGTTTAGGGTTTAGGGTTTAGGGTTTAGGGTTTAGGGTTTAGGGTTTAGGGTTTAGGGTTTAGGGTTTAGGGTTTAGGGTTTAGGGTTTAGGGTTTAGGGTTTAGGGTTTAGGGTTTAGGGTTTAGGGTTTAGGGTTTAGGGTTTAGGGTTTAGGGTTTAGGGTTTAGGGTTTAGGGTTTAGGGTTTAGGGTTTAGGGTTTAGGGTTTAGGGTTTAGGGTTTAGGGTTTAGGGTTTAGGGTTTAGGGTTTAGGGTTTAGGGTTTAGGGTTTAGGGTTTAGGGTTTAGGGTTTAGGGTTTAGGGTTTAGGGTTTAGGGTTTAGGGTTTAGGGTTTAGGGTTTAGGGTTTAGGGTTTAGGGTTTAGGGTTTAGGGTTTAGGGTTTAGGGTTTAGGGTTTAGGGTTTAGGGTTTAGGGTTTAGGGTTTAGGGTTTAGGGTTTAGGGTTTAGGGTTTAGGGTTTAGGGTTTAGGGTTTAGGGTTTAGGGTTTAGGGTTTAGGGTTTAGGGTTTAGGGTTTAGGGTTTAGGGTTTAGGGTTTAGGGTTTAGGGTTTAGGGTTTAGGGTTTAGGGTTTAGGGTTTAGGGTTTAGGGTTTAGGGTTTAGGGTTTAGGGTTTAGGGTTTAGGGTTTAGGGTTTAGGGTTTAGGGTTTAGGGTTTAGGGTTTAGGGTTTAGGGTTTAGGGTTTAGGGTTTAGGGTTTAGGGTTTAGGGTTTAGGGTTTAGGGTTTAGGGTTTAGGGTTTAGGGTTTAGGGTTTAGGGTTTAGGGTTTAGGGTTTAGGGTTTAGGGTTTAGGGTTTAGGGTTTAGGGTTTAGGGTTTAGGGTTTAGGGTTTAGGGTTTAGGGTTTAGGGTTTAGGGTTTAGGGTTTAGGGTTTAGGGTTTAGGGTTTAGGGTTTAGGGTTTAGGGTTTAGGGTTTAGGGTTTAGGGTTTAGGGTTTAGGGTTTAGGGTTTAGGGTTTAGGGTTTAGGGTTTAGGGTTTAGGGTTTAGGGTTTAGGGTTTAGGGTTTAGGGTTTAGGGTTTAGG
The DNA here is from genome assembly GCA_963920655.1 of Geranium rotundifolium. Classification (NCBI taxonomy): domain Eukaryota; kingdom Viridiplantae; phylum Streptophyta; class Magnoliopsida; order Geraniales; family Geraniaceae; genus Geranium; species Geranium rotundifolium. Next base: position 38,151,895 of record OY987317.1, read on the forward strand.
GTTTAGGGTTTAGGGTTTAGGGTTTAGGGTTTAGGGTTTAGGGTTTAGGGTTTAGGGTTTAGGGTTTAGGGTTTAGGGTTTAGGGTTTAGGGTTTAGGGTTTAGGGTTTAGGGTTTAGGGTTTAGGGTTTAGGGTTTAGGGTTTAGGGTTTAGGGTTTAGGGTTTAGGGTTTAGGGTTTAGGGTTTAGGGTTTAGGGTTTAGGGTTTAGGGTTTAGGGTTTAGGGTTTAGGGTTTAGGGTTTAGGGTTTAGGGTTTAGGGTTTAGGGTTTAGGGTTTAGGGTTTAGGGTTTAGGGTTTAGGGTTTAGGGTTTAGGGTTTAGGGTTTAGGGTTTAGGGTTTAGGGTTTAGGGTTTAGGGTTTAGGGTTTAGGGTTTAGGGTTTAGGGTTTAGGGTTTAGGGTTTAGGGTTTAGGGTTTAGGGTTTAGGGTTTAGGGTTTAGGGTTTAGGGTTTAGGGTTTAGGGTTTAGGGTTTAGGGTTTAGGGTTTAGGGTTTAGGGTTTAGGGTTTAGGGTTTAGGGTTTAGGGTTTAGGGTTTAGGGTTTAGGGTTTAGGGTTTAGGGTTTAGGGTTTAGGGTTTAGGGTTTAGGGTTTAGGGTTTAGGGTTTAGGGTTTAGGGTTTAGGGTTTAGGGTTTAGGGTTTAGGGTTTAGGGTTTAGGGTTTAGGGTTTAGGGTTTAGGGTTTAGGGTTTAGGGTTTAGGGTTTAGGGTTTAGGGTTTAGGGTTTAGGGTTTAGGGTTTAGGGTTTAGGGTTTAGGGTTTAGGGTTTAGGGTTTAGGGTTTAGGGTTTAGGGTTTAGGGTTTAGGGTTTAGGGTTTAGGGTTTAGGGTTTAGGGTTTAGGGTTTAGGGTTTAGGGTTTAGGGTTTAGGGTTTAGGGTTTAGGGTTTAGGGTTTAGGGTTTAGGGTTTAGGGTTTAGGGTTTAGGGTTTAGGGTTTAGGGTTTAGGGTTTAGGGTTTAGGGTTTAGGGTTTAGGGTTTAGGGTTTAGGGTTTAGGGTTTAGGGTTTAGGGTTTAGGGTTTAGGGTTTAGGGTTTAGGGTTTAGGGTTTAGGGTTTAGGGTTTAGGGTTTAGGGTTTAGGGTTTAGGGTTTAGGGTTTAGGGTTTAGGGTTTAGGGTTTAGGGTTTAGGGTTTAGGGTTTAGGGTTTAGGGTTTAGGGTTTAGGGTTTAGGGTTTAGGGTTTAGGGTTTAGGGTTTAGGGTTTAGGGTTTAGGGTTTAGGGTTTAGGGTTTAGGGTTTAGGGTTTAGGGTTTAGGGTTTAGGGTTTAGGGTTTAGGGTTTAGGGTTTAGGGTTTAGGGTTTAGGGTTTAGGGTTTAGGGTTTAGGGTTTAGGGTTTAGGGTTTAGGGTTTAGGGTTTAGGGTTTAGGGTTTAGGGTTTAGGGTTTAGGGTTTAGGGTTTAGGGTTTAGGGTTTAGGGTTTAGGGTTTAGGGTTTAGGGTTTAGGGTTTAGGGTTTAGGGTTTAGGGTTTAGGGTTTAGGGTTTAGGGTTTAGGGTTTAGGGTTTAGGGTTTAGGGTTTAGGGTTTAGGGTTTAGGGTTTAGGGTTTAGGGTTTAGGGTTTAGGGTTTAGGGTTTAGGGTTTAGGGTTTAGGGTTTAGGGTTTAGGGTTTAGGGTTTAGGGTTTAGGGTTTAGGGTTTAGGGTTTAGGGTTTAGGGTTTAGGGTTTAGGGTTTAGGGTTTAGGGTTTAGGGTTTAGGGTTTAGGGTTTAGGGTTTAGGGTTTAGGGTTTAGGGTTTAGGGTTTAGGGTTTAGGGTTTAGGG
>OY987318.1:3239634-3454287 GCA_963920655.1 Geranium rotundifolium
TGTAATTAAGTTCGACCTTCAAATTAGACTCGTTTAGTAAATAATCTGAATTTGAGCCTAACTACTTAAAGTTTATTAGTCAGCTTGTTATTTTTATTAATTAATTAATTATATATTTATTTAGTGTGAAATATATAATTTTATTGTTTTGAACTATAATTTATGGTAAAAACTATACAAGTTGAAATTGAGCGTTGAATTTTTTTTCTCTAGATGAAATGAGTCACTAAATATGGGCTCGATTCTACTTGTTTATCTCATACAAATTACAAATTTGGTCATACAAATTCTCCCTTAGCCTCACTACCAACTTAATTATTGAAATAATTGTAATTGTACTGTTTCTTCAGGTTCTTGGTATGTTCTAGAGTTCATGGAATTTTTAAATATTTTTATTGGGTTCATAGCATTTGACAAATAGCTAGGAATGAGTGGGGTTTACTTAGGACATACCTATATTGAGCAAAATGAGGTTTTCTGTTGTATGATATTGTCAATGGTGAAAGTGAAAGGTCACCATATGGCTAAAGTCAACTTCAGGTAGCAGTTAATGAGTTCTGTTATTTGATTTCCAATTCTGTGCAATTACATCAATCATCCATTTTGTTGCTACCGGCTATGTTGTTGTTCCTCGGATGCATGTGTGCTCAACTGCAATTATTGTTGGTTGAGACTGATGGTGAGTGAACTGACAATGTTTTATTTGTGTGTGAACACAAAAATGGCACCTAGCAGCTGCTGCTGGTGCTGGTAGGCCTGATTCGTCTACTGTGGCGGGGGTGGTGGCGGCGGAGCCTGGCGAGAGGGTTCATCAGATCGTGATTAATGCTGGGAACACGGGCGCGACGGCTTGCACGGAAGGGAGAGCCTTTGTCAAGAGAAACAGCTTCAGACGACCGTCCTCTTGGGGTCTTGATCCCAGGAGGATTCTTATCTTGTTTGCTTCCTTGTAAGTTCCTCGTCTAGATCATGTTTTAGAATCATTTTATGAGTATTAGAAACCTGGTGGTAGAAGATCAATTTATCTAAAAACTTAAATTTATAAGTACATTAGTGAATTGGCTCACATCTTCTCGATGTGATACTCTAACATCCCTCGTGTGCGTGATGGATTTAAGAAATTTACACTATGTTAGACTCTTCACGTAAAACAACGAAATAAGTCTTTGGCTCACAGGTGTGTGAATAGAAGACCACTAAACTCTGATAGCATGATGGAAACACGACTCACCTAATAGCCCAAACTTATATAGAAGACGCTTAAATCCACGTCTTATAGATGTGATAATCTAGCATATTCTCACATGCAAGTCGGGCAGAGAGAGGGTCCACATTATGTTGGTCTTTGCATGATGGACGTTGGCCCACATGGTTGCAAGTAGGAGACAACCGACCTCTGAAATCATAACAGAAGCTCAACTCACTTAGAAGCTCAATCTGATAGGTGGAGACTTAGACTTGTTATTGAAGCTACTTAATCCATCCACTATCTTTTTGATGTAGTACCGTAACACTCGTTCGCCTCGTACTTTTTAAAATAAACTGGTAACTGAATCCTAACCTCCATAACGTGAAACTTTAACACCCTTTATCACATACATGTCATGTAGGAACATTTTTGTTAGAATGACAATGCACGTAAACCAACATGCACTTTTAGCTCGAAACATGGCGTTCGATCTGAACATACCCTTTTTACCATTTTACATATTCATCCACTAGTTTATTAAAACGTTTGAACCTCTTTCTATCATCTTGAACTTTTAGGTGGGTTTGACTTCTTATGCCAAGATCATCTGTCTAACAAGTACTAATTTGGGAATTGACATGCATTGTTCTCAGGTCAATCATTGGGACAATGCTGCTGATATACTTCACCCTCTCAATAAGCAGCAAGGCAGATGAAAATGGGCTGGAGTTGGAGGAGTGGTAGCAACAACAAAACAGCACAACTTGGTTTTGTGATAAGAACACATATATATTGATACCAAAAAGAGCAAAGACAAGAAACAGAAACAGAAATGGATAAAGTTGATGCCAATGGAATATGGGTAATGGGACGGTGGCTCTTCTTTTTTGTCTTGAATGGAGTATGTAGTGAACAAAAGGTGAGAAAGAGACATCAAAAAGTTGATCAACCTTGTATAGATGACCATGGTTTTGAGGCTGAGGCTGAGGCTGAGAAGGTGCTTCACTTTTGCTTTTGGGAAACTGGGTTTGGAGGTGAAGACAAGGATAATTAATCAACACACCATGGAAAAGATGAGGAATCAGTTCTTTTTTTAGTGTATTTATTGGATGGGAGAGAGCAAGAGGTGATGATGATGATGATGTGTTTTTTGCCTTTATAGCAATAGTATATGTTAGTGGTTGATGTGTCTTTGATTGTGCATAGCATAATGAGAATGGAAGAGTTACTTTTGGATTGCTTTCCTTGCCTTCACTCAAGCTGCTTCTCCCATTCCAAAATCTAGAATTTATAACTTTTTTTTTGTTTTGGTTAGTGTCACGTCAATTGAACCGACCAAGAATATATTTATCATTTAATTTATAAGTATGAACATCTACATTTGAATTTGAGTTTAAATTTTAAGTGTTTCTGTTTTAACATAAGTATCGATTCTTGATTTTGGATTAGCGTTCACTTATCATTATAATTTGAATCAAATCGTTATCGTCGGATTAGGATAACCTATGTTTATTTCATAATATCGTTCATCTGTATAGGATAGCGATTGCGCGAGTAAGATGGATTTAGGAATCGATGTCTTCTACTTAGTTAGATGTGGGATAACATGTCGCGTCGAATTCAGTGATTTGTTACATTGAACACCACAATTACGATATGAGTTCGTGCCAGATTTAGTTGTTCATGTTCCTTATCTTGTCAAATTAGAGACGTCAAAGTATGTTGAGTTTACAATTTTTTATCTTTTCATTGAACGAGCATAGAGCAAACTCAGACAAATTTAGTGATCGTCATTCATCAAGTTTAAAAACCCTTGCCATCCTTAGACTGTGTTAGACACCTCACTTCTTTAACAGGTTTCCATGTGGGTTGTGGCTTTCATGTGATGTGAGGAAGCAACCAAATAAGAGACAAAACAAAGGGATGTGTAGCTACAATACAAATACAATCATATAAAGTAATGTTTAGAAATGTGCACGCCACCATGCGCACTCCAAACTTTCTACTTTTTCCTACAAATCGACTTACACAATACATAATAACAAGTAAATTTACAAATAAAAATACCCGATAGGGTAATCTCTTAACAAACATAATACCACTAAATATAAGTAAATGAGGTAATAGAATTAATTTTTGTTGACACATGCATCAATTTTTAATTTAAATCTCACACTTTTGAGCTCAAATGTTACAAAGCTTTTAAGTAAGAGTGACCATGATTCTTGAGCCAAACCAAACTAGTCATAAACTAGATTGGATTTGATCTTTCGGTTCTTCAATCTCTGGAATCATGCTCGGAATCGTTATGTCAGGAAACAGTCTATTCAATCGTAATTTTCTGGTGTTCTTAGTTTTATTTTGTTGAAATTAGTTAATTTTCGAATTTTAATTCATTCCCAACTTATAAACTTAATTAAACGAATTTGAGCATGTTCTACAACTAAAAATTTTCAATTGGCAATTATAAAAAATACTAACAAAAATTTAATAGGAAGATTAATTTCTGCAAACGAAATTAATATACAAAATAAATAACAAATTCCCGGCTTCATTCTTCAATTCACGTACTTCAATCTTGGTATGAACGAGTCTGGTACCTACCAGTTAATCGACGTTTTTGAATTTTGAGAATTAGAAGTGAACTGAAATTTAATAGTTCTCTCAAATTCAGAACCAAAACCAAAATATCAACTACTGTTTATGGTTCTCTCAAATTCAGAACCAAAATCAAGCTACTAACTACGGTTTCTAGTTTTTCTGGTCCAATTCGAAACTGGTTAAAGACTGGTTTTGAGTCCAAAATGCACCATTAACTTTAAATACAAAATAAATATGAATTATATTTCTAGACGATTATTTATCTGAAAGTAATCTCTTATGGACATTAATAATCCTATATAAATTCATTTATGTAAATGTGAGATTAAAAACACAAGTAATAGAAATTATAAATTAAATTCAAGTGATGGATTTAATTTTTAGCCTTTATTTTTCAATCTAACGAAGGGATAATTTCATGAGCAACTCCCCTTACTTATTTTGTGAGTGTTTCGAGAATATTTAAAGAATGAATAGAGATCGCAATTTCAGGGCCCGATGAACAAGGCTCGTCTCACATTTGGCCCAATTGTGTTTTAGGCCCAGACACTTTTATATCATGTATCGGTGATTTTAGCATTTCTTTTAGTAACTCTAAATCCATTAACATTTCATCGTACTATTATAAAGAAGAAGAAAAATATATAAATGTTACTGTATAATTTAAATAAGGGTAAAGACACTTTGTTACACCTAACTATAACGAAATGATATTTTCATACCTTAACTATTCTTTTTTTATTTTTTAACCAATTCAATTTATGATTTTTTAAACCAAGGGTAGTTTAAGTATTTTAGAGGTAAATATTCACAAAATAATTATCATGATATTAAAAAAGAGAGAAAAATAGTTAGGGTAATAGAGTGTCATTATCTTTTCAAATAAATATTCGAAAAATTAAAATGTGCACTTATTTTTGTTTGGTATTTGACTATTTGGTACATAAATATAATAGATTTTACCGTTATGCATATTGCAACTCAATTCAACCTAAAACAAATAAAAGCATTGACTCAATTCTTATTCTTATTTTTGAATAAAACACATTTTGAACGCTCAATAATTTTCCTAGATACTATATCAATATCATTGACTATATATACTAATTATTTTGTAGTTTGTTATATATAAATTGCAGCTTAATCTTAATTAATTAATATGATAAAATTTAGAGAAGAAACCTAGAGAGCCCTACTTTAAAGCCCATATTGCGAACATCCTCTTGCACTTGCTCTCTATATTCCCCAAAGCTAAATTCCTTGTAGAGCGATGGCTTGCAGCAACTCCTCACTACGGTGTCGTATGATGGACAAAGGAAATATGCTGTTGAGAACCTCTCCACATATGGGTTTGTCACCACTCTGTGTTCCACACTCCTGTACACACCATTACTCCATGCCTACACACATATATATATGGTTCGGTATCAAACAAGTCATTGTTACAAGTCAGTCACACATACTTACAAGTTCAAGCTGATATGTATAGATAGATAGAGGTACACGAACTATTGTTATTTAAAATAATCTTTTGATTCACATGATTTTTGTTGTGAAATTTAATTTAACACCTCTTCCTGTGCTTTTGGATTGACGGGTTTTGTATGTGGATCGTAAGTCTCGGGTTCAGAACAAGAAGAATATAGAGAGGTTTAGGAGGAGAGTCTGCACAAACTCTAACATTGTGTTAAAAGTTTCTCACATAAAAGCTCGAATTTAAGTCCATACTTGTTATTTAAACCGGTATTTCGATTCATGTCCTTTCAACGTGGGACTCTTAACACCGTCTCACGAGAAAGCCGGATTGACGACATTTGCACGTGTGGACTGCAGTCTTCGAGCTCGGAACAAAGAGTGCATTAACAAATTTCATATTATATTTCTGATTATCATGGTCGATCTATAATAGAACAATTGAAGCAGTTGTTTTATGTCACTTTTTTATAAAAAGAAAAAAATGTCTAATTCTACTTCTATTTTTACTCTTAAAATGAAGGGTCTATTTTTCTTCTTAATTTCTAATCCATTTTTGGCCTCTACAAAGGTGAGTCCGGCCATAATATATCATGTTACTGACCGAACTAAAAGTTTAAGCTAATAATTATCAACTATGCACGTGAAGAGGAGACGGAGATGTTAAAGTGAGACCCACCTGAAACAAGTCACCGATGTTGATGATCAAGGCATTGGGGTTGGGCTTGACCGCGAACCACCTACCGTCCTTGACAAGTTGCAACCCCCCAACGTTGTCTTGGTGCAAAATGGTGAGGAAGTCGCTGTCGGTGTGGGGCATGAGACCGAACACTTGGGAGGGCACCGGGCACGCCGGGTACCGATTCATCCGGAGATAGCAAGTGCTGGCCAGGCAGTTCTCGTCGAAGAAGCTCGAGTCGCGACCCATCTTCTCCGCCAATATCTCCGCCAGTCTTTTCGCTAGATCCGAAACCTTCCCGGCAAATTCCTCCATGCTCGAGCTGATCATCATCATCAAAAACACATTTGTATTACTAGAAGAGAAACATGAGTAATAACTAATAAGGCTTGCTATATTGGCCACTTAAGCTGACTAAGATTCTACGGATCTTAGTTCAAGTCTCGATGTGGTATTTATTTATCGTCACGAGCTTAAAAAATGAGTAATATAAAGTGACGAGTAGTGTGGGAATGATTACAAGCAGGTTCGAAGCAAATTTAGTAATTTTTGTTAGTAGATTCGAGAATATCAGGTCCGGTAGGGTTCAAGGAGGTTTTTGTCCATCCATTTACAGGATCGATGGGAACTAGCTTGGTGTATGTACATGAATAATTTAATAATATCGTTTAGTCAAATTGAAAAGACCGGATCCTATCAAGTTTGAAATTTTCTATCGTCCTAAACAAGTAAAGGTCAAACATTTTCATAGAAATCATGGTACGTGATCAGTATTAAAATACTCTTTCAGAGTCAAATGAATGTGATCATACTCTATATATGTCGGATATCTAATATAAATATATTTTAAAGTATCAAAGTTCGAATGAAATCACAAAATGACTCTAGTTGCGTCGTAATATAATTGAACAACAGTGGCGGCCCAAAGTTTCACCACTGTATACATAATGGTTGTATTATTAGCGACGGACAATCATTGTCCGTCGCTGCCAAAATAACGGTAGCATCGCTATAAACTTACTTGCTATATAATATATAGATGCAAATATGGACATGAAATGAGTTGTGGTGACCGTGGCACGTGAAGAGCACAGCCATGCATGCAAGTGCATATGGAAGCTGCACCATTATTATTAATATTAATTTGGGTTCCAATATACATAAATACATAGCTGTGTGTTCTGGTTTTGTCTCTCTGCAATTGGAATGTGGGGGACTCCATATTTCACATTTTGGGAGGGACATTGATACGGCCAACCACTTTATTTTTCAGATTTCACATGCAACACTATATAGGCAGTGGACCCATAAGGAGCTTGAGAAGCAAAAATTAAAACAAAAACAAGAAAACAGTTATAATTAGACTATTATCATAAAGTTTTCAAATGTACGTGTAATAATTAACCCATATGTCCATTCCAAAATAGTAAAATAAGTTGTCAAGGATGCCAAAAAAATCAACAAAGAATTTGTGGTCGGAATTTTAGACCGAAGAGGAATAACCATTACAAACTATATCCTAGTGATCTTAATATTGGAGTTGTTTGAGGTTTTCATGGGGTTCAAGCCAATTTTTCCATTTCAATTTTAATCATTCTTATCATCATTATTCATTTTCTGGTGATTTGTTTAGCTGACGTGATTTTAACTTGTGACCTTTTACTAGATATCATTAATAAATATCAAATTACTGAGGAGAAAAAGGAAAATTACTAAAATTTGAGAGGAATATATACGGGGAGGTTCTCGTGAAATTCTCTCTTTCAGATATAAATTAGTAGGGATCCATATAAATATATATTTTAACAGACAACTATAAATTATTAAATTTACAGGTGAATTTATATTGAAAGGTTCTGTGTGAGTTCAAATTCATACATTATTGAATTAATTAAGGAAGGCTCAAGTTCCATCATATTAGTTTTTAAGTTAAATGTTGGTTTTCACGTGTATTTGAGCTTTCTTCGTACTCCAATTTTCTTGAGAAACTAAATCAAGAAAACTAATAAATCAGACTGGCTCGAGGTTTTTAAATTACTAAAAGCAGCGGTGACCGTGATAATTCAAAATTTAAGCACATATATATAAAACAAAACAAAAGGTTTGTTTTGAGGTTATAATTAGTATTGTACCTGAGAGGAGAGGCGAGGTCACCGGAGCTAGAAATGTGGGCGAGAGGGACGTGGAAGGCTTCGGACCACAAGAACTGGCTGAGCCTGGTGGCGGACGGAGCTCCCCACCGGTAGCTCCCGGCGGAGAGATTCAAGAACCTGTCCTCTTTGCTCTTCTTGTCGAAAGGTTGTTTAAAAACCTTAACTTGCTCGCTCCTCATTTTCTCCAAAACGTCGCGAGAGATCCCATGGTTCACCACCTGGAAGAAGCCCCACTCCCTCGCCGCCTCCGCGATCTCCGCCTTGCACTCCTCTCCGCCTCCGGGGGCTCTGACCCGCCGGAGGTCGATGAGAGGGAGCTCGCATTCCTCGACCGCGTCGACCACGTCTTTGTTGTTGTTGTTGGTCTTGTTGAGGAGGAGGGTTTTGTAAGAGTCGTGGAGAGGAGGATCCGAGTTGGAGGAGTCCATGCGTGGCGGCTGAAAATATACAATAATAATCAATATACAAAAGGGAAGAGATATATGAGAATACATATATATATATATATATATAGGCAATATATTGGTACTATATTTATATCCATTAGCTATGATACTTTGGTGGGTCCAAAAGAGCAAGGTTAGTCAAAAATCTCGAATAATGGTCTCGACTTTAATCAATAAAAATCAAACAGATAAAAAAACTGATTGAATAATCATTTAATAAAGAATAATAGATAATCGATTGAATTTGGGTTTAATTTATACAAAAATGAGATACGGTGTGGGTCGGATTATAACCTGCCAGTTAAGTGAAAAAACTAAACATATTGTAGATAAACAATTGAATTTGGGTTTGATTTATGCTAAAACGAGATATGGTGGCTCAGATCACAACCGGTCACGAGTAAACTGAGAAAATGGAACATGTCTCGAGTATGAACAATCATTAGTAACTTAGGAAGTTTGCGCTGAAATGAAATTTTGTCTCGAAACAAACTTCAATCATCAACGGCTGCTTCGGCTGAACTGAGAGTCGAATAGCCTAAATCAATCGTTGTAACTGAATATACATTTATTTTTAATCTCCATTTTAAAATTATAGGTTTTTACTGCCAGTTCGGTTGACCGGGCCATAATCAACCCTCGGGCTAGAAACTTAGCGGGTATTTTACTTGGGGTAAACGTAGATTAAGAACTGTTGATAGAAGAAAAATATATTAGTGCTATGATTAATAATATTAATTTCATTTATTGGTTAAAAATAATGTAGGTGATTGGTATAATATTAGGGATTGTAGATGAGACATGCACAAGGGGAAGGATTTGTCATTGGAGTTGTGTGTTATATTAGTCTTTGTTGAAAGCGTTATATTATATATGTGTTTTTTTTTTTTCCATTTCATGAGATGAAGTTGATTGTGCCTTTTGTTTTTGTTATTTTTCCTCATTTCTCTCTCCTACATATATTCACCACTTCAAGTATATCAATATTTAAGTGAAAATAACATTCACCGTCTATTGATCAGATCCAATATGTGATGGTAACATAACCTAAACTTTGATTTGTTGTCTCCAATTAGAACATTTAGTGAAATGGGTCAAACCTAAAATTATGGTAAGCATGGGCAAGATTAAATTCATAGTCAAAATTGGGCTATATGTCACATATGTATTAATAAATTTAGGCGAATACAAATTTGTTGTGGTTCCTTATCCAGCATACTTTTAATTTATTATTTTAATTTATCTCGAATAAATCTCTATTAATTATTTATTATAAAGTCAAACTCATCATATTTGGGCAACTGTTATAATAATATACAATTTACATGTGGGAGACAATACATGGATGTAATTAAAGAAAATAATGCAAAGCTTTAAATGGTTGAAATGATAAAATTAGAAAGAATTGGCGGTACTAAAATACAATATCTCGATCACTTCAAAGTGATATATAGGATCACATCAGAGACATTACATAGTCGCAATGCAATAATATTGTTTCAGAAAGGTGTTTTATGTCATTATCAGGGATTTGGACATAATAGTGGTAATTAAATTGGCGGCCAACCCCAAACTTGCCATATATTTGGACTATAATATTGATACGTTTTCATGTCATTAATCTCTCTCAAATTACATCAACACTATATCATTCCAAGATAGGAAAATAACAGTAAAAGTTAAAGACACTTAAACTTTCAATTATTTATCATTTGAGAATTGAAACCGAAAGATATAAACTTCTTGTTTATAAATGACAAAATCAGATATTTTCATTAATTACCTTATCATACAAAGTCTTCATCCACACGTGTGGTTCTGCAAACAAAATATTTAGAATCAATAAAGATATATAATTTGATTATACATTTAGATTATTTGGAAGATATATATGTATATATACACACATGTCAGTATCATATGTACAGTGTTTTTCTCATCAAACAAAAAGCACATATATAGAGAAAATACGAAAGTAGTTACTTGCATGGCAACGCGCGGTGATATAAACATTTTTTTTTTATAATTAATATGACCCGACATATTCAAAATCATAAGCAAAACTAACCAGCAATCTGAATTTTAACGAACTTCAAAATGTTACAAAATCGGTCCCACTAGAGATAGACTGATCAATAATTTTATAGTGTTGACTGGTGGTTGAATCTCTTATGATTATATATGCATCAAAATGTACCTTTAGTGTAAGATTATACAATCGACGTACATCATTATGTGTCGTGTATAATGTCTAACGCATCAAAATATACGTCTGGTACAATATCGCATATAGTCGACGTACACCCTTATGCATCCAACATGTGAAGTTATATCCGACGTACACAATTTGTTTGTGTCGGGAAAGATATTATAGTGCCTCTCTATACATATAAACACAAGCATTGCAGGCAATAACATGAAGCAGAAGAAATGTGGCACTTACATGTAATGAAAGAGAAGAGTGAAGCTTCGGTTTGTGAGAAAGAATTGTGTAGAGATCGATGGGTGGTGAAATCGATAAGAACCATCGGGCTTATATAGAAGTAGAAACCCAATAGTTCGAATCATCAATAATTACATGCATATAGATATTTTCATGCATCAATAATGATCAAGAAATGAATATATATCAAACCCATGATCGGTCCTCCATATATTGAGGATTGAGAGTCTATGCTCGGAAACACGACCACGCGGCTTCGGACATTATCATAGATTTTCTATGTATGACATTATAACAACTTCTAACCATATATATATCTTGTTATTTATTTATTTTATTTACCAATAATGCAATATTTATTCTTTATTCACACATGTTCCATGTTCCATGTTCGATGTTCGAAACACAATAAGTTACAATTGTGAGTGAGAGTGTGTAGTATATTGGGTTTAAGGCCGTGAAGGAGAGACTTGGAGGAAGGAGAACCAAAAAAATCTCTTTTTTTTTTCTTGGTCCCATTTTTGTGTGATATATTTTGGATATATATAATTAGAAATAAGTAAATAATTGATTTGTGGGGCATAGCATAGCACAGACTTGGTTCATTGTGTGTCAAACATTGAAACAAAGCCTCAAATAATATTTACATCTTCGACTATATATATAGGAAGGTGCATGCATTTATTATTGTGATGGACCCGAGCAGTAGAAACAACCTCAATTTGGTGTCGGCACATACGTGGAAGCCTCTATGACTATAAGTATGTTCCTTTATATATGAATATGACCCTTTACTTACTGAATTCATATTTAATTATTTTATCACACGCCCTCGTATATATAGATAAAAAAATTTAATCTAATAATTGAATTATGACCTTCTGCTTTATCGAATAGTTTGTCATAATAAGACATTCACAATTAGATTATGACCCTCTGCTTCATCAAATAGTTTGTCATGATAAGACATTCATTCAATAAACATAAAATTTAGGTGTAGCAATATGCATACTGTATCGGATTGTTTGTCGTGATGAATCCTTCAATAACATATTATACTGCCGGGAGCCACCGTATTGACTAGTTCCAATGAGTTTCGATTCAATTTAAGACATGAAACTTAAACCCGTGACCAATGGTCCAATTGATCATATTGCCAATTATTCTCACACTCACATTTCATAAAGTGATAAAAGAATTATATGTGTTGCTATATATATATAACAATATATAATATAGGCAAAAAAGAAAATTAGATAATGGGATGAGCTCGCAGGCATGTGTATTGCTTGTTGAATACTGAGCAAGAGTGCATTATCAAGATCCAACACATAATAATTATGCGACCAAAATTGTAATTGATTTTGCATATCTCAAAAATCATATATGTGCACACAGTTTTTACAATAGCTATGTATTTATATTTGTAGTTTATAGAAAAACCAAAAGTTGCAATCAAGCAACGTGGCTTGCTGCCAATATTAATATGCTAGTGTCATGGCCAATTCTTCGGGACGCTTCTAATATATATATATATATATATATATATATATATATATATATATATATATATATATATATATATATATATATATATATATAGGATCGTATTATATATTATTTGCTTCATATATTATACGTATATGAAAGTTGACGGTCCATATATACCAAGACTAGGGTCACGAATCTGATAAACAAGTTGCTTATTATCAGATTCGTTCACTGCTAGATCAAAGATCATATCCGACTGGCATTCCTAGTTGGGTATACGGCCTGCAGATAAGTCGGGTATTTATAACCGACCGGATATCAGTCGGGTATTCATAATCGACTGAATATCAGTCGGGTATGGTTAGTCGTCATTTCTCAATCGGGTATATTAGATTATACATGTGTAACGCAATGTCAGTCGGGTATGATCTGATATACCCTTTAAATTTTAAATAACTAATTAATCTATGTATTTTCAAAGCACTGTTTAACCAGTGATCGGGAGTTCGAACTGATTTACTTTTTACATGAAAATTGGATTTGGGTACGTCAAGGCATGTCAAAGGTGGTAGATGTAATCAATGAACATGGCGTGAACACGTATCAATATATAATTAATTATAGTGAAAAAAGAATGGAGAAACGTGAAATAATGAGGAGGAGGCGGTGGAGTGGAGATGGGCTTCGCAGGTCGTGTCTTGGTTGAAACTCGAAAGTCGCTTCCTTGCAAGTAATGGAGATGAAGATTCTACACCTTTTCGATTTTATAAATATTACCTCCTTTGTTGTCTATGCCGACATCTTCCTACTCAATAATACCAAATTCAGGGGCCCAAATTGTATCTAAGTTATATTGTATAATAATATGTGATAATCAGGGGAGCAAACAAATCCGTTCGAAACTAATTTTTATTAAACTCAAACATGTCTTACGTACAAATAAAAAGGAGTTTAGTTTAGGCTCGATTATAAATGAGCTTATATATTTTAGCACAAACTTGCCTCGAGAAAAAATAGTAACAGTCGAGTATGGCAAGACTTATATAAAAAGTAAGCTTTATGTGTTATATTAGATATAATAAATAATTAAATATTAAATAAATCGGCACACGAGGTTAACGAGCCTAAATAGCTTGTAAATACGGCCCGAATATTTAATGGATCAAACAACTCTTAAAATACTAAAATTAAAACTTTTTGATTATTTTTCAAAAATTACCCAAAATACCCTTTATGTGTATCGAAGACCATTTACACTAAAAATCAATCTCCCAAATCTAATATGTAACTCCAATATACATTTACCTTCACTTTTCAATAATAATTGTGCATATTTTTGTGTACAGATTTCTCTATTTTAGTAATTTCAAATTCAAATGTTTAAAATTTGATTTTTAATGTGCTTTTATAAAAAATGAAAATAATGAAAACAATACTAAAGATATTTTTTTTGTGTAATATAGTCTGAAGACATCTGAGCAAGAGGCATATTCTTAGGAGTCGAGTTTGAAAGGTTGGTTATGTTGATATGAACCCCTTTGTAGAGTTTGAAAAGAGTGAAGTAGAGATGGTTTAATGTGTAATAACATTAATTTGAGAATTTAAAAGTTACCAAAGAGCTTCCTTGTCTTTCTAAAAAATAACTTTATTAATAGATAAATAAATAAAAATTTGTCACTTGAGTATGTGAAAATTTTAAATTGTTATTTGAATGCATCAAAATTAAAAATATATTATTTTAGTAGTATTAATTTTTATTTTAGCTATAAATTGAATAAGTACAATATGAAAGATAAAGTTATTTATTAATACATCTGTCTAGAGTACAACCACCTTTTAAGTTTTAAGAATGATGATAACAAATTATCCAAAAATATAAAAATTTTGAATTCAAAATCTGATTATATGGAACTAAAATTTGGTGAAATGTCTAAATAAAATTGAAATTGATATCTACAAAAACGACGCACACACAAATCCAGTCTCCTTTGAAGTGCCGCGTCACTCCTTTTATTATTAAATACCTTTTAATGCTCTTACATTACATGTTGGCTTCACCTTTATGTCTCTTAAGATATTTCATGTGACACAAGCCTATTCTATGGGCCCATTATTTATAATTATTTTATTTGTATGTAACTAGATTATTTAAAGTGATAATTATATTTCAGTATGCTCAATCATTCATGTTTATACATTTATCCTCAATTTTATAACTTAATTTTCATTCTTATAACTACTATTTATTTGATAGTGATTTTCAATTGAACACCTTTTGAGCTAAACTAGTTCATAAATTTTGTTACATTTTAAATAGAAAAAAAATCAGATAACACCGTAATTATACGCAAGTCTCACATGAACCTCCTTAAATACAAAATTAATTTGAGAGGTTCTTTAAGTATAAAAAATTCTCACATTACTCTTTTTCGTTAATTTTTCTAAAATTCTGCTAACATTTTTTTGAAATGACAAAAATACCCTTGCATTAATAAATAAAAATAACTTTGAACTTCTTTTTTTCTAATTTTTTACAAAACAAAGAATAAAAACAATATTTTAATATTAATTTTTTAAAATAATAATTTATAAAAATAAATAACGATGTTTAAAAATAATTTTTAAAATTTTTTTTATAAAATAGAACTTGTTAAAAATTATTTTTACTACTAACATAATTTTATTCTTTATTTTGTACAATGAGAAAATTAGAAAAATAAAGTTCAAAATACTTTTCACTTGTTTATTTTAATTTTTCAGATACAAGAGTATTTTCGTTATTTCAAAAAAAAAACTTAACAGAATTTTTTTAAAAGTTAACGAAAAAAAATAAAGTGAATTTATTTATTTATTTTATATCTAGGGGACCTCTCAAATTGATTTTGTACTTAAAAGAAAATTATGTGAGACTTGCATATAAATAACAGGATTATCTGAAATTTTTTCTTTAAAATATGATGACATATTATACTTATATATATATATATATATATATATATATATATATATATATATATATATATATATATATATATATATATATATATTATTCATGATGTTATTTTTTATTTATTCACACAATAATAATTATTTAAAATATATAGAGATGTAAGCGAGTTGAACTTTCAACGAGTTAGTCGCTCGAACTTGTTACAATCAAGTTCAAATTAAATTCAAGTTTACGGCTGAACTCGCCTGATAAATGAGCCATTCTTGATACCGACTTTGTAAAGCTCGTTTGCAGACGTGTTTAACTTTTTATTTAATTATATCTTAATATATATTTCTAATTTTTAATATATATTTATAATGAATTTAAATGAATCAAATTTAGTCGAGTCAATCTCAATCATACTCTTTTAATATTTAATGAATCATTATATATGTTTTAATTAATATTAACTTAACTTTTAATAAATGTTAATATTGTACACTAAGCGAGCTCAATCAAATCAAGTCGAACATATCTATTTTCTATTCGAGGCGAACTTGCGCTTAATACATAAGAACGTTCAAGCACGAACCAAATATTTTTTTTGAAGAGTCGAACCGAGTCTTACCAAGTTGAGACTTGGGCCTTCCATTGAAACGGGCATATCAAGTGATGGGCCTGGTCAAGTGTTTGGGCTAAAGTTTGTCAATTTAACTAATGAGCCTGTAAAGTTGGCCCAGGCTCTTCCGATGGACTCAGATGGATCTACACAGATTCGTTGACTTCAAAAAAGTCAAAACACCGAGGGCATATCGGTAAATTTCTTATAGAACCTCAGGTTTTCAGTAACGCTCTCGAACAGCTCTCTCTCTCTCTCTCTCTTCGTCTTCGCCACAGAGACGAGTCCTCGACCTGAACGACGATGGCGCTTCCACCATCGATCCGGTGGTGCGCGGTTGCATCAGCCATCGTGCTCTCTCTCCTCGCCGCGCCGTCGATGGCCATTTACTGCGACGAGGACGATTGCTACGATCTGCTAGGGTCAGTGCTCTTTTTTGTTTCCCTGTTTTACCCTTGTTCTTGGCTCGAATTTGCGATGGTGCTGATTCGAATGTGATTGCGTTTCTAGGGTTTCGCAGACCGCTAATTATTCAGAGATCAAGAAATCGTACTACAGATTGTCGCTGAAACAGTGAGTTTCGATCTCCGCTTCAATCGGAAATGAATTTTGATTTTGATTTTAATTTTGATGCTCAATTTGTGTTCAGCCATCCGGATAAGAATCCGGATCCGGAATCGAAGAAGCTGTTTGTGAAAATTGCAAATGCTTATGAGGTATTGCTTGATTTCATCTGTTAATTGTTGGTAATGTTCTTAATCTTATTCGAATCGACTGTTGATTAGATGAATTTGACCTTCTAAACATGTTAAAGTCCGTGAAAATCCCTAATTTTTCTGTTTGTTGTTGCTGTGTCTGTGGAATCACATTTATTTAGCTAATTAGTTCAAATTTTCAAATGGACAATTTAAAAGTTGTATAGTGGCCATAGTGTTTGTGGACTTGTACTAGTAAATATTGTTGCTTGTTTGGTTTGAAGTTGATTTAGAATGATTTGCTTGTTTGTTCATTGTGATTATGATAAGAGTAACATTTTCTTTTGATTGCAGATTCTGAAAGATGAAGCTACGAGAGAGCAGTATGATTATGCAATTGCACATCCAGAGGAGGTATGAAACTTATAAAAAAAATTGGATTTCATTACGTGCTTAAAGCCATCAAATCTTTTCTACACTTCGTTTGTACTTTGCATCACTAGAAATACAATACAGTTCACTGCATTGGATCACACTATTTTTATTTGTTCAAAATAAGCATTTAGTTCTTCATTTGGTCAGGGTTGGTTGGGAAAGTGGTGTATCACCCTTCCTTAGGATTTAGTGGATTTTGTTTCTCGAGTGTAAGATTAAAGACTTAGTTTTTATTTTGAAGGACCTCATATATGGTCTTTGCAGGAGAAAATAGCATATAGTAGTACCCTATGCCTGAACTATGTACAGTCTAGGTCAGGAAAGGAGTTAGTGACACATAAATTTTAGATCCTTGTATTTCGTAG
This sequence comes from Geranium rotundifolium, assembly GCA_963920655.1. Lineage (NCBI taxonomy): Eukaryota > Viridiplantae > Streptophyta > Magnoliopsida > Geraniales > Geraniaceae > Geranium > Geranium rotundifolium. The sequence goes on from OY987318.1 coordinate 3,257,156, forward strand.
TGAACACACATATGCAATGTAGCTCACAATTATGATCCCATCCCATAAGTCATAACCCTTTTCTGCTCATTGATTAACAAATTGTATGCCCATATAGCTATTTCTGCTTCGTAATAGAATAAAAATGACTTGTTGAGAAACCGTAGCATGTAGGCATCTTTGTTGCAACAGAATGGAGAACTAACTTCTAAAAATCTATGTTTTGAAAATTGAGAACAGTTCCTATAAATGGGAACATGGCAACCTCTGCTCAATTGATCGATAACACTATACATTTTCCACTTTGGTTTATTAAATATTGCTTATCCTTATTGGCACTTATCAATGAAACTTTTTCATAATTCTAGAGAACATCAGGTTAGGTTATGTATATGCCAAATTTTAGCTTCCGGGCTTCAATTGGGCAGGCAAACACTTGACAATGGTTAATGGGTAATATCATGGTATGCTGTTTAGGTGGCATAAAAGTTACTCTAGAGCTCATTTCTTGAAAACCACTTTTCTTCATGTAAGGAAAGTTTCATTCCGGTTTTGGAGATCTTTGAACTTTGTCAAGTATGAATCTTTGCCTAACTTTTGAACGTAATCAATCATTTTCTTGAAGTCACTATAAAGTATAATTGTGACAAAGTAGTATGTTATATTTCTTGATTTACTAATTTATTCTCATATCACCCTTAAGGATACTGAATCTGCAATCTTTTCCCTTCTATTTTGTAGGTATTTTATAATGCAGCTCGTTACTATCATGCTTACTATGGTCACAAGACGGTGAGAAATTTGACTTTTTTGTATAGTGAATATGTTCAAGTATCTTCTTTGGAACTACCGATGCAAAACACATAAAAATTCAATTTTTTCCTCTACTAACTATATTGACATTCACATTCATTTTACAGGATACACGTGCTGTGCTGATCGGTCTTATTCTTATTCTCTCTGCATTTCAATATTTAAATGAGTGGACAAGGTATAATCAGGTACCGTGCTGTGCTGATCGGTCTTATTCTTATTCTCTCTGCATTTCAATATTTAAATGAGTGGACAAGGTATAATCAGGTACCGTGATATGTCAGTTAGTACTTTGCATATTTCAATCTTGTTGTATTGATATTCAAAGGCTATATATACATTGGTAGTATCTTTATCTTTCGTGTGACTATTTAGTGCCTTCTACTACTGTAGGCTATAGACATGGTAAAGAAGACACCAGCTTACAAAAATAGATTACGTGCGCTTGAACTTGAACGTCGTGGTGGAGTTACAAATAAGAAGAAGGGTCAGAAACAGATAATTGATAAGTATGAATATCATTTTAGTTGTAACTTCAAATTACTTGATATTAACTTTGAGTCTGTACACATCCTTCACAAAGTTTTGTCTCTCTGGTTCTGGATTTGTAAATAACAAGGAGTCGGGTATTCTTAATGGCAGAGATATGGAGGAAGAATTGAGTAAAGAACTTGATCTTCAAATAAAGGGAGCTGAAAAACCCTCTTTATGGGGACTTATGGGTGTCCGTCTCATCCTCCTGCCGTATACTATTGCCAAGGTTAGAATAGTTATTCAAATTTCAGTGTCGCGTCCTTCTACCTTATACTATTGCCAAGGTTAGAATAGTCATTTAAATTTCAGTCTGGCAAGTTTGAGTGCATCAACTGTGATGGTGGATACTAATATGCTACTATTAGAAGCTAACATTAGCTCACACACTGTAACAAACAAACGAAAATTGCTGATTGGCTGTCTGTCTTTCCAGCTATTACTGTGGTGTGGATGTTGGTTTTGGAGATACAAGGTGAAAAAAGCTTCATACTCTCGGGAAGATGCCTCTTACCTGACCCGAAGCGCTCTCAGAGTGTCTCTTGATGCGTGGGGAAATATTGGTAATCATGCTCATTCAATGTCTTTTCTGGGTTTGCATTTAAGTTATAGGATTGATTCTTTGTTTATATGCTTACTATAGAATGATTACTGATATCAATGGTGAATTATTTAAATCTTAGCTAAGCCATTAACCGAGCTTATAGGCATCCAAGAATTTCTGTGATGAATGGCATACGAATTGTATTCTAGCCATCAAACACATTGCATGAGAATTTGGTTTGTGTTTTTGAATTGTTATGTCAAAGATGCATGTTCATACGGTTACGTGATGTCTATATTTACATGAAATGGAAACTATGTCAATTTCTCGACGAATATCCAACATTGTAACACGAATTTTGCGTTTTGCATTGGTTGTACCAAAATTTAGTTTCCCTTGTATTATGCATCTATAGCTAAAATATTCTATGCGTGGTGTTATTAGATGAATCGACAAGGGAAAATCTTCTTCAGCGACGCTTATGGGAGAAGCCTAACTTGGAGAACTACATGGCAGAGATGCGGAAAGAATCTAAGCGCAGGCGATAGAATATTTTGTCACCGCCACGCTGCTAGGACACATTGTTTAAGTTTTGGCCACAACATTTTTTCGTTTCGAGTCGACAGATACGTGAGAGCTTACAGTTGGTCAGCTAACATTGACATTATGTTTTAAGGTTGGATAAGAATATTCTGGGGAAGGTGATAGAGAGAACATTATATATGGTGCCAGTGACCAAACTATCAAATGTATAAACATTCATATATGAATTTGTCCGGTCTGATTTATGGATTGTGTTCATATGTTTGACTGGTGATTATAATACCGTTTTTGTGATGCTTAAGATCAGTATTTTAGAAAACACGTAAAACACGATGACAAAATTTCTGGAGTAAGAAACGAAAATCACAAAACCTTACCACAATCGATTTATGAGTAACTTGCATATATAACACTTTTTTAATCAATACATTATTATTGGGAAAGAGTCTGAAACTGCAAGAAACCATCCTACTACTACATTTGCAACTGATCAGGAATTGTGGTATTGGAAAGAAGCGGTTTAAACCATACAGAGTTGGAAGAAAAATCTCTAATATCACCACCGTAACAATTCTTGGTTGAATAGTCTTGGTGAAAGGAGAGATATTTCTTTGCACTGATAGAATAGAATATATTGTCACCATTATAGAGTTTTGGAAAATATATGTTGTTGTGCACTCCTCTCAGGTTACTTGATTCCAAAAAAGAACCCTTGTTGCCGAGGAAGAGAACTTTGTCTTTCAACCTTGTCTCGAGATTTATTTTGTCCAATCTTATATCGACCCTCCAAGTCTTCTTTTGAATGTTGAAAACTGAGAACATGATTCTTTTATCGTCTCCAACTACCGAAACTTTCAGTAGCTCTTCCTTGTTCTTTTCCAGGAGAAAAGAGTGGCAAAGCGTATCTATCAGTTTTTCCGAGTACCTCACCCCAAGAACTGTCCAAGTAGGGTTCTTGTCTCGCGGATTAAATACTCCCAAGAATCCAAACGCTGACGAGCAACAACATAACCCTTTGTGAATAACAGGCGTCATGCCTGGGCAGAAAAGAAAATGTTGCCCGCCTTTGAAGGAGCGCTTAGTCCAACTTTCTTCGCCGGGCCTAGCGATATGGTAATCCATTCCATATAACTCCAATAATATGACAAAGCAATCTCGAGAAGTAGGAGGCAAGTTAAAGCACATGGAAGCAATAGGGTGCTCCGTTTCCGGACACTTTGGAAGCACAATCTTTCGTCTCGAAAAGGGCTCGAAGAAGTTGACATCGTCGCCGTGCATCAGCAGCCAACCCTGGTTGGAGAAACGAACGCGTGCCTCCGACAGTTCTGGAATCTCCATGCTGTAGAAACCCGACATTAGAGGGTGATGAAACTTCAAAACGCCGTCTTCTTGTAACGACAACAAGTATGGTAATTCAGGAGATTGAGGAAGAGGGCGAGGTGAGACTGAGGAAGAAAGTAAACTCGACGTCAACGATTTGGAGATACAACGACGAAAGATAATAGAATGTCAGGAAGAATGCTACTACAGATGTCAGTGAGGATGCTAGTAGCAAGCTAGAAGACAATGATGTCATGCTAAATGCCAATAACGATGAGGTAGTTCCTGAAACCCGCAACAAAAACCCATCTCGGAGAATTCAGGTTAATCATCCTGTCTCTGGAGTAATTGGAGATCTAAATGAAGACATACGGACTCGGACAAAAGCTCCTGTAAATTACAACGAGATGATAGGAAATATATGCTTCGTCTCCAAGATTGAACCCAAGAATATCAACGAAGCCATCAACGATGAATATTGGGTCAATGTTATGCAAGAGGAACTGATTCAGTTTGAGAAAAATCAGGCATGGGAACTAGTGCCCAAACCAAATGAAGAAAATATCATTGGCACAAAGTGGATCATCAAGAACAAATCCGATGAGCTTGGAAACATCACTCGCAATAAAGAAAGGTTAGTAGCTCAAGGTTACACTCAAATTGAGGGAGTAGATTTCGATGAGACTTTTTCCCCTGTAGCAAGGCTTGAAGCAATCCGGCTTCTACTAGGGATTTCATGTCATCTATAGATCAAGTTTTATCAGATGGATGTCAAAAGTGCATTCCTAAATGGAGATCTCAACGAAAAAGTTTATGTAGCGCAACCTAAAGGATTTGTAGATCCTCACTCCCCTGATCATGTGTATAAACTCAAGAAGACCCTATATGGATTAAAACAAGCACCAAGGGCTTGGTATGAAAGATTCACAAATTTTCTGATTCAAAGTGGCTACACTAGAGGGGGAGTCGACAAGACTCTATTTGTGAAAAATGAGGACGAAAATTTGATGAATGCCCAAATATATGTCGATGACATTGTCTTTGGATGGATGTCAAGAAAGATGGTAGAGCAATTTTTCCAACAAATGCAATCAGAATTCAAGATGAGCATGGTGGGAGAGTTTACCTATTTCCTAGGTTTTCAAATCAAACATCTAAAAGACAGCATATTCATCTCTCAAAACAAATATGCAAAAAATATTGTCATGAAATTTGGGCTTGAAAAGGCTTCACACAAACGTACACCTGCAGCTACACATACCAAGTTAACTAAAGATGATCCAGGAGAAGCCGTCGACCAACACCTATATAGAAGCATCATTGGTAGTCTTCTCTATCTTACTGTCAATCGACCTAATATCGCTTACTCTGTGGGAGTATGTGCTCGGTATCAAGCTAATCCTAAGGTTAATCATCTATCCCAAACTAAAAGAGTTATAAGATATATCTCAAGGACTGCAGACTTGGATCTACTATACTCATTCGACACATCTTCTACCCTGGTGGGGTATTGTGATGCAGATTGGGCTGGAAGCACAACAGACAGGAAAAGCACATCTGGAGGATGCTTCTTCCTTGGCAACAACCTCATATCATGGTTTAGTAAAAAACAGAATTGGGTTGTCTTGTCCACCGCTGAATCAGAGTATATCGCTGCTGGGAGTAGCTGCACCTAATTACTATGGATAAAGCAAGTCATGACCTTGTATTGTGATAATGTCAGTGCAATCAACATCTCAAAAAATCCGATTCAACACATCAAAACCAAACATATTGACATTGGACATCACTTCATCCGCGAGTTGGTCGAAGATAAGAAGATCGTCTTAGAGCATATCCATACAGAGAGGCAATTGGCTGATATATTTATCAAGCCATTGGATGCAATCAGATTCGAGTACCTTAGATCGCCACTCAGACTCTGCACCATCAGCCAATGAAAGAAGTTGCTACCGGTTAAGAGGAGTTAATTTGTACCTCTTCATGAACAGGTCCAAAATCCCAACACATGTCATTGGGCCAAGTATACCAAAAGCCCATTCAAGTACAAAAAGAGCAAAGGTCACAAGATTTGATTTGACACCTACAGATTTGTTTTCCAAAAACCTATTTCGCTTCAGTTTGTTATTTCGCTCCCATCTCTCAAAAATCTCTCAACTCATGTGCAAAATATTGTGACTCTCGGTAACCATGGTGAAGACCAGGAGCAACCTTACAGCGAAGAAGGTCACCGGCAAAGGAAAAACTAACTCAAAGAAGATCAAGGAAAAAGATCCCAAAACCAGCAAGCCTGACAACAATCAGTATGGAGTACGAATCAAGGGGTTGAAGCCCAAGAAGGACGTCGAGGGTTCGTCTGGAGATATCCCATCTGTTAGGCTCCAACACCCATCTTTTCCCGATTTCCCGGAAAAGCTCGAACCGGAAGTATTGTGTTCTCAATGACAGACCTGACATGCCCGAAACGAGGGGCTAACGTTGTCCAAGAAACTCAGAAAACATTCTCATGCCAGTCACCTCTGCGCCAATGTCTTCAATCATCCCCCAAAGCACTAAAGGTATTGATTCCTCTATTATTTCAAATACTGACACCTCGAGGAACAGTGATCTGTTAGAATTACTGCTAGAAAATCAGGACCCTCCTCGCGAATGAGTAGTTGAGGACCTGATGAACGCTGAAAAGAAAGGGGAGAAGGATGATTCGACTCCGGTCAGTCATGGACTAGAAAAAATTGTTGAAGTAGATGTTAGAGAAGAAGTTGCTAGGGACGATTTACCTGTGCCCACAGAAGTTGTGGTGGAAGAAGAAGTTCCTGGTTCTGAGGAAGCTGGTATAGATACCAGTAACAAAAGTGTTTTTGATGAGGAAGAAACCGGAGAAAAACATGTCGGTCAAGAAGAGATTGAGAAGAAGAACAAACCTGCAGATGATGCAAGAATTGTCAAAGATGCTGCTACTACAGATGATGTAGCAGATGTTGTAACTGCTGTTGCTGTAGAGTCTGACTGTAGGGCCGAAACGTGTCGCGCAAAACGTCACGCTTCGGGTAGGGTCCCTCGCGCAAGCGTACGCGATCACAAGTAATATACTTATAAACCGGTAAGTTACCGGGTCGAACCACAGGGACTAATGAAGGTTTCGGTCGATTGTATGATTATGTTAATGAAATCTATGCGACTAACGTTGTTTTTGGTCTTTTTCTATTAAACGAACTAGACAAGAAAATATACGATGATCAACAAGTAAAGGAACGCCTAGGGTGCTAGACATGCAATTCATAGACTACGACAGATAACTCACGAAAATGTTGGTGATCTAGATGCGACCTATGTCATAATTTTGACAACACCGCCTCTCGGCATTGGCGTTGTCCTAGTCTCGAGTCACTCCTTGCCCTCTCGGGTTCGTAGTCACTCGAGACCGCATTCATCCGGCAATGGTGGGTCAAGTGTTAATTCGGGGATTCTCCGCTCGGCGACGAATCCCTAACACTTTGTGATGCCTAGGTCCGGGACTATCCGTCTCTCTCGAGATCGGTCTAGCCCCTAAACATGCCTACTATTTCGGCTAAGCGTTCTGTCGGGGTCGCGGAACACGGTTCCGAGCCCCTAACGCTTGGTGTTGACTAGAATTAAACCCTAGCATACAATCCAACAAGCCTTTCTAGCCAACATGAATGAAAAATAAAACATCACATACATCTATAGTCATCCTAAAAATCGTTCATCACATATCATAATCTATGCATCACATTGTCTAGCACCCATGGCTAAGGGGTTTAGCCCTCAACCATGGTGCTCATGTCTAAAATCATCATACAAATCAAGTGCATAAATTCAAGGAAATTAGAAATGAAAACAAGCTTGCACAAATTTAAAGCAAGAGAGAAATAGAAATGCTCATGTGTCTTCCACTTTGCTACAATCTCCCCTTGAGTGGTATTTTCTTCACACTTCAAGTTGAGAAGATAGCTTCATCCATCTCTTGACTCCAAATCTTCAAGCTTCTTGGCTCTCCAATGGTAGTCAAGGCTAGGAGCTAGTTGGAGGCAAGGTAGGAACTTGGTAGGTGAAGTGATGGAGTGTAGGGTTCTTCCAAAATGAGCTAGGGTTTCCTTTTTGTCAGATTCCGAAGTCCAATCCGCTAGGCAATCCGGACCGGATTGCCTGGCGGATTGCACTTCTAATCGTTCAGGTCCTCTAGGCAATCCGGACCGGATTGCCTGGAGGACCTGAGACAATTGTCTCAAGTTTCAATCCGCTAGGCAATCCGGACCGGATTGCCTGGCGGATTTGCTCTCTGCCTGCTTCCTTTCCTTGGTTGCTCACTCCGAAATGCCCTCCTTGCTCGATCCTAATTTATGCTCCAAGATTCCACGCATCTACACAATCACATTCAAATCTCTCGCAGCATCAAAATGCTCTTTTTATCTCCAAAACAAGCATAAATTTAAGACTTCAACCTAAAAGTTGTGGGCGAAATGTGTCGAAATGACAACCTTTCGGACCCACAACAGCACCCCAAACTTAAAGGTTTATCGTCCCGATAAACTAAAGAGCAACCATACCCGTAGGTCAAAAATCACCGAGTGCGAAACCCCGAAATTGCCTTCGTAGGAGGAGCTCGGTGCCTCCTAGGGGTTTAAGGTTAAGCACCCCCAACCGAAACACACAAACAAAACAAAAAGAACTAAAATAACGTGCGCCCAAAATACTCGCTTAATTCCCAATGATTAAAGGACATATCCGATGGAAGTTTATCTCAGAACTACTTGCATAATCATTCAACACACATGAAAAGGTATATAGGTTCGTGATAGCATGCAAATATCGGGTGTACGAGAAATATCATTGTCACGCCATATAAGCATCACACCAAGTTTACCTTTACACATCTTACACCACTTACGATCCCTTTCCCTTAATGCCTTGGTGGTCATAAGCTAGGAGTCAAACCCGATCCCATTGATCTCTTGACTAAAGCCGAGAGCAAATCCATGTATGTAGGGCTTTAGTTGGCTTGTAATGTTAGGCTTAGGGTCGGGTAGGAGTATTAGAAGATCAAAACGGTGTAAATGTGGTGCACTACCACAAAGTTGCTTCGTTCCTCACAACCCCAATTACATAATGTCTCACCCCAAACTTGTTCTTTCCTATAGTATTCTACCCCTCAACTCACTCAACCCCCCTTTTTCTTGTGAACCAAGTAAGATCTTAATGAAGACAATTTTTCACTTTTAGTATGCATTTTTTGCTTAGTAAGTTCTCACCATTCTTCTTCTTCTTTTGAGTTCTTTCTTGGGTTCGGGATTTTATTGTCTTACCCTTTCTCTTTTTCTTTTTCTTTTCTTTCTTATTCTCATATTTTTCTTCATTTTTCTTTTGATTTTTCATTTCATACTCTCTCACTTGTTTTTCCCGAACCCAAAATATCATGTAATGAATGACTTACTCTAATCTTCATTGCCTAATATTTCAAATGTGACTCAAACTTGGTTCACTTGTCAAGCCCCTTCTTATCCCTTTTCCCCATTGTGCTTTTCAATCCTATACAATACTCTACAATCCCATAATAAACCCACTCTCAACGAAGCAACTCAGCAATGTACGGGTTAAAGTTGATGTTAGGTCATAGAATTAGAAAGGGCACATTAGTTCTCTAAGTAGGGACAACAAATAAGGCTATTTGGCTCGACGGGGGTACTAAGGAATGAACGTTCGGGTGGATACATTTTAGGCTCAACCGATCCAAAGATGGCCTACGGATTATTTCTCCCACGGTCATTAGTCCTTGGCCCAAAGCCGAATGTGGTCGGACCACTAGTTCTAACCACGAGACACTAAGGGGGATGCAAGATGTGTTTCAATAAACAAAGCATCACACAAATTGGGTTATCATGTAGGTATATGCCTTGGCACACAACAATATTTCCACAATACCGCATCGAACCCATATAACAACTCATAGTCGTCTAACACTCATGCAAATAGCAATAACATCTTAGGAAACTATCCATCATGCTCAAAATCAATGATCACTATCAAGCAAGGTTTTTCAACAAAAGAGGTCCATCATGCAACCAAGATAAATCCCAATTTAAACCAAACAACCAAAATAAGTTTCAAGTTAGACTAAACAGAGTTCAAACTAACAAAAACTAGCTTATTCTTAAACCAAAAGAACTACTCGGCTACGAATACCTCAAATGAGCCGCTCGCTTGGATCGTCCTCTATCTCTGGCTCGTCCCCTTCCATGTTGACGTTGATGTAGGCATCTTCTCCTTGGTGCTCCATCTGTGGGTAGTATGCCTCCACCGTCGGGTCGAACGCGTTGACCCCAGCTCCTTGCGATGTTCCGGCTCCCGACCCGTAGTGCATCCTCATCATTCCCAACATTTCAGACACATCTCCCTGCACTCGATCCATCCTCCCTTCAAGCGCTCCCAATCTAGCTCCCGTGTCGGTCTGGAAGTTGTTCACGTTGGTGCACCACCCGCCAAGCTTGTCTTGGAATGCCATGAATTGGGCATAAGTGATATTGGCTGATCCTTGACTGCTACTTGCTCCCTCCTTCTTCTCTTGAATCTTCTTCAAAATTTCCTTGGCTCGCGGAAGCAAGGCATATTCGATGGTATCCTTCTTGCCAATCCCCACTTCTGGACACAAAGTAGTGCTTATATTCCATATTTTTGGACCCCGGGCTGGCAAAAGAGGCACGTGGATGGCAATTTGGGTCACGATCGCCCCACAATAGAGATAGGTCGGCGGCTTCTTCTTGAACATCATCAATTGGTCCCATATCATCGCCTCCCAAGGCGCTCTCTTATCCCTTTTGTATGCATAGGGGATTCGGAGCTCTATTCCATTCACATCGTGCATGTTGTCCCTTCGACCAAACAAATTAGCCGCTAGCAACCGGTGGAACACATACATATCCACATCTTCCTCCTTAATCAAATTAGCGTCGGGATGTGCCAAAAAATTTGCCTCTCCCGTCAACCCGTACCACATATCGGTTGGCAAGTAATTATCCCATTCATGATCATTAGCTTCACCCTCTAAGCCGAAAATCTTCTTGAGATCCTTCATTTGGATCGAGAATCGCCTCCCGCATAATCGGAAATTGAGGCGAGTCTCGTCCCTTTTCTCTTGTCTCAAAGACGTCACAAACTCAATTGTTAAGTCTTTATAAACCGGGACTTTCCACTCAAGAAACTTAGACCAACCAATAATCTTCAATTTCGCCTTCATTGGCTCAAAAATTTCCAAATCCTTCAACATCAATTGATTAAAATATTTTCCTACTCGTACCTCTCGAGCTCCAATGTCCATGAACCTTGTTTCTTCTTCACCTTCAAAAACCAAACACGGGATGTTTGGCGTTCCCGTTTGAGTTATTGGTGCTTGAATAGCCAAAGGTCGGGGCTGCTCCCCCGACGTGTCCTGAGCTGACCCACAACATCCCCAACTTCTCTTCGGTGCTCTTGGTTCCGACATGCTCGCAATGGCCGGATTTGGAAGGTGTTTGGCCGGAATATGGTGGGTTATGGATAAAGAGATTTTGTAGAAATTGAAAAACTTGTGGTTACCTTGCAACTTAGTATAGGAAGCTTGGGGAAGGAAAACAATGGTAGAAGAGGTGGATTTTTGGCCGGAAATCGGCCAGGCTGGGGGGAGGCGCGGCGTGGCTGCTGTGAGGAAGAGGGTTTCTGCGAATTTTTTTTTCAGAAACCCTTTTTTTTCTGTTTTAATCGTTCACTCCGCTAGGCAATCCGGAGCGGATTGCCTGGCGGAGTGAGTTTCTGGGCTTTCAGGTCCGCTTCGCAATCCGGACCGGATTGCCTAGAGGCCCTGAGAGCTTTTCCTGCCTTCCCACTTTGCTCCTTCAACTTTTAAGCCATTTTCTTCTCATTTTTTTTTGGTACCTACAATCAACCATCGAATCAGAGATAGATACATATTTTTTTTTAATCTTTTTACCGAGCGAGCACTTGCAACACACACAAAAAAGTTTATGACAAAAACAAAAGAAAAAGAAAAGTGAAAGAAAACCGATAAATTTGAAACCCTTGGGTTGCCTCCCAAGACGTGCTTTGTTTAACGTCGGTAGCTCGACGGTTCGAAGGGTGGGGCACTTAATCTCCAATGCTAGGAGGGCTAGTGCACGACATACTCCATGGCCGCCTTAGCTTCCTCCATTTTCTCCTTGCTTTCTCCTTCTTTTTGGTACCCAACAATTGGTCTAACCAAGCCTTAGGTAGACAAAACTTGATCTCCAATTTTTCTTTCCTAATGGCCACTTTCTTCTTTTTCTTGTCTTTTTGCCTTGCTCGCTTTGGTGTTCTTTCGAGCCATGAGGTTTCAACCTCATAATTTTCCCGCTCGTTACTCGTGATACACGCCTTCTCTTCTCGAGCAAGCGAACCACCCTGTCGCTTGATATCAACCTTCTCCAGAGTCCTCTTGACTCCTTTGTCTTCTAATACCTCCACTTCTTCTTCTATTGGGGGTATCGCTTTCTCGGGCGGATTCTTGAACTTCGGTTCTCCGACCATTTCCACCGTATGTTTTTCCATCAAAGATAGTGCCTTCATCTCAAGGCACCTAGGACTTGTCTTCTCACCATCCTTGTTCACTTCCGGAGCATTTCTTATTTCATGAGCTTCTAGCTCCCCCTCGAGCTCCACGAGGTCATTTCTTTCCATCTTGCCCGTCTTGCATCTATCGTCGGGTTCTTCCTTTTGTGAAGGCAACCGGAAGGTGATTGAGCCACCACCAATAGTCATCGTTAGCTCCCCCTTCTTGACATTTATACACGCATCAATAGTTGCCAAGATAAGGTTGGCATCCTTGCTAGCTTTATAATCTAGCACCACAAAGTCAACGGGCACTGCGAATTTGCCCACCTTTACCAATATGTTCTCGACAACTCCTTTCGGGATCACAATGGATTTTTCCGCAAGTTGTAATTCTATTTTTGTTTCTTTCATATTCTTCCACCCAAGTTCTTCATACAACATTAAAGGCGTTGCATTGACACCCGCTCCTAAATCACATAGGGCTTTGCAGTGTGTGAAACCTATCCCCAATGGGATTATAAAACTACCGGGATCTTCCAATTTTGGAGGGAGGGAGTTTAGTAGTGCACTTGCTCCTGAGCTCATCCTCACTGTAAGCTCTTCATGAGCCTTCTCTCTTCTTTCCTCAAACTCTTTTAGAATTCCTTGAGCATAGACGTTTCCTTCCAATGCTTTCACCATGTTAGCATGTAATTCCATTTTTTTCACTTCTTCAAGGTACTCTTGAGCACCTTTTGCTTTTTCAACATTCTTCACCCTTTGTGGGAACGGTGGAGTGATCTTTGGTCTCCTTGGCTCCTCAACGGGCTTGTCCTCCACAAGATTCATCGGTTTTTCTTCAACCTCCTTGTTCGCTAATGAAATTGCATTCATGGGCTTCTTCCCATTGTCTCTAGGTTGTTCCGTGTTGCTCGGAAGAGTTCCCAAGGGTCGTGATGCGCTACTTTGTTCGAACCGTGCTTCTATATTTCGCATTCCACGCCTTAACTCCTCATTCATGCTCGTTTGACTTTTCATGAACGCCGCTAAGACATTTTTCAAGGACTCATCTTCCTTAGAATTGGATGTTTGGCCCTTTTCATAGACCGGCGGGCGATTACCTTGTGGGCGCTCTTGAAACACTTTATCATACCCCCTCGGGGGGTTGTTGTGAGGCCTTTCATTATAATTGTTCCCATAACCTTGGGGATGGTTTTGTGAAGGGCGATCTTGATATCCCCGGCTATTGTTGTTCCCACCGTAGTTACCACGATTGTTATTGCCATGATCAACTCGGTTTACTTGTGCTTGGGGCTCCGTGTTCCTCCCTTGAACGAGCCTAAGAAGCATGTTCATCTTCTCTGAAAGACTCTTCATAGACTCTTGATCTTCATCATTTCGCCCGACCGATGCCACTTGGTTGTTCGAGGTGTCATAATCATTCCATTCATAGCTTTGGCACGCCACTTGTTCCACAACATCAAACACTTCTTCTGGGTCTAAGGATAGAAGAGATCCTCCCGCTCCGGCGTTCACGGCCATTTGAGAGGCTAGATTGAGCCCCCAATAGAATGTCTTGTTAAGTATCTCATCACATATGCGGTGATCGGGACACTTCCACAAGAGTTGCTTGAAACGCTCCCAAGTCTCACCGAGTGTCTCGCCCGGTAGTTGAGCATAGTTGTTAATTTCTTTACGGAACTCTCCTTCCTTCCTTGGTGGAACATACTTGCATAAGAATGCCCTTTCGAGGCTCTCCCAATTTCGCTTCTCCCGCAATGGTAGCGGCATGTACCATTTCTTAGATTCGTCGCCCAAAGATATGGGAAGTAGCTTACATTTTACCAAATCTCTTGGGTAGCCACTTGACGTAGTCTCGACTACATCCTCCAATAGCGTAAGATGAGTGTGAGCATCATCCTTCTTGCCCATGAATTGTGGAATGGTCTTTAGAAGGCTTAGCATCACCGGTTGGAGAGCAAAATCTTCACCTCTTTGGTATCGTTCCTCCCGTCTTCCATAGCGTGGGAGGTGAGGACGTTGCAATCTTCTTCCTCTTCCTCTCCTTCCTCTATTGCCTCGAGGAGGAGGAGGAACGTAATCTTCCTCTGTGTAGTCATCATCTTGCTCTTCCCTTTCGAGACCTCGCCTAGTCTCGGTGTTCATGTCAATAGGGTCCTCCTCACGATCCCCTTCATGAATGGGTGGTAATTGATCCACCCTTCCCGGTGTTGTCGCCATATCAACGGTATCAAGCAAATCTTCACGAAAATGCCTCCTCAAGGCGTTGTTCCTCCGACAAAGCGCTTCGATTTCCGGATTATATTCGAATTCAATTACTCCCGAGCTCCGGGTCATGCACTAACAAGTACCTTCAATAAACACGAACAAGTATCAACAATTAACTAAAACAAACACAAACAAACAAACAACCTAATGCCAATTAGTCCCCGGCGACGGCGCCAAAAACTTGTAGGGCCGAAACGTGTCGCGCAAAACGTCACGCTTCGGGTAGGGTCCCTCGCGCAAGCGTACGCGATCACAAGTAATATACTTATAAACCGGTAAGTTACCGGGTCGAACCACATGGACTAATGAAGGTTTCGGTCGATTGTATGATTATGTTAATGAAATCTATGCGACTAACGTTGTTTTTGGTCTTTTTCTATTAAACGAACTAGACAAGAAAATATACGATGATCAACAAGTAAAGGAACGCCTAGGGTGCTAGACATGCAATTCATAGACTACGACAGATAACTCACGAAAATGTTGGTGATCTAGATGCGACCTATGTCATAATTTTGACAACACCGCCTCTCGGCATTGGCGTTGTCCTAGTCTCGAGTCACTCCTTGCCCTCTCGGGTTCGTAGTCACTCGAGACCGCATTCATCCGACAATGGTGGGTCAAGTGTTAATTCGGGGATTCTCCGCTCGGCGACGAATCCCTAACACTTTGTGATGCCTAGGTCCGGGACTATCCGTCTCTCTCGAGATCGGTCTAGCCCCTAAACATGCCTACTATTTCGGCTAAGCGTTCCGTCGGGGTCGCGGAACACGGTTCCGAGCCCCTAACGCTTGGTGTTGACTAGAATTAAACCCTAGCATACAATCCAACAAGCCTTTCTAGCCAACATGAATGAAAAATAAAACATCACATACATCTATAGTCATCCTAAAAATCGTTCATCACATATCATAATCTATGCATCACATTGTCTAGCACCCATGGCTAAGGGGTTTAGCCCTCAACCATGGTGCTCATGTCTAAAATCATCATACAAATCAAGTGCATAAATTCAAGGAAATTAGAAATGAAAACAAGCTTGCACAAATTTAAAGCAAGAGAGAAATAGAAATGCTCATGTGTCTTCCACTTTGCTACAATCCCCCCTTGAGTGGTATTTTCTTCACACTTCAAGTTGAGAAGATAGCTTCATCCATCTCTTGACTCCAAATCTTCAAGCTTCTTGGCTCTCCAATGGTAGTCAAGGCTAGGAGCTAGTTGGAGGCAAGGTAGGAACTTGGTAGGTGAAGTGATGGAGTGTAGGGTTCTTCCAAAATGAGCTAGGGTTTCCTTTTTGTCAGATTCCGAAGTCCAATCCGCTAGGCAATCCGGACCGGATTGCCTGGCGGATTGCACTTCTAATCGTTCAGGTCCTCTAGGCAATCCGGACCGGATTGCCTGGAGGACCTGAGACAATTGTCTCAAGTTTCAATCCGCTAGGCAATCCGGACCGGATTGCCTGGCGGATTTGCTCTCTGCCTGCTTCCTTTCCTTGGTTGCTCACTCCGAAATGCCCTCCTTGCTCGATCCTAATTTATGCTCCAAGATTCCACGCATCTACACAATCACATTCAAATCTCTCGCAGCATCAAAATGCTCTTTTTATCTCCAAAACAAGCATAAATTTAAGACTTCAACCTAAAAGTTGTGGGCGAAATGTGTCGAAATGACAACCTTTCGGACCCACAACACTGACCCTGAAGACACTGCGGCTAATGTCATGGAAGAGGCGCCTCCGGTTGCCGAAGAAGAAGCCGCGGTAGATGTCACAGAAGATGCCACCGAAACTGCACACACCGTTCTCTCTTCCCTGAAGAAGAAAAAGGTGTTGGAAGAACACGAAAGTCTTGCAGTTATGGTAGAAAAGCTGAAAGAAACCAAGAAGAGGGAGGAAAGCAAGGATGTTGAAGGTCCCAGCAAGAAGAAAAAGTTTTCCGTAAAGGACAAAGGAAGGAAAGTTATCTCCCAAAAGGAGACTCGTCGATGAGGAGAGTGATGACAATGCTGAGGTTGTGACTGTAAAGGAAACAAATATGGTGGTTAGCCAGAAGCAGGCCAAGAACACTCAGAACGTTCCATATGACAACATGTCATTCAATTCGTCTGCAAGTGCAACTCGATGGGAATTTGTATTCCAAAAAACGATATATCCTGAGAAAACTCTGTCCTCGGAGATACTCGGACTAGAAACTATTATTAGGCTTCTACGTAAGGCAGAGCTCATGAAAACAGTCACCAACGTAGGTAATCACTATCCATTGTTGATTAAGGAGTTTATTACAAATATGCCTATTAGTTTTGGCTCCCCGGATGATCCGGAGTGTGAGAAGGTTTATGTCAGAGGCTTACGCTTCTACATCTCTTCCGACATTAGCAATATCTTCCTGGGGAGAAAGTGTGTTCGCTCTGTTCCACCACCTGATCTGAACAAAGTTCTCAAAGAAATAACTGGCGATAAGAGTAGAGTTTGACCTACTAAAGGGACCGTGCGGCCTCAGACCTTACTTCAAAATACTCCATAATCTTCCGTATCGGAGTAGCAAATTGGGCACCATCCACTCATGCATCTTCCATCAAACCAGAGCTGGCGGTTCTCATCTTCCAAATAGGTACTGGTTCCACACTTGATTTTGGCCAATTTGTTATTGACCATTTTGTTAGACATGCCAGATCACAAGCTGTGAAAATACCTATTGTTTTTCCCTCCCTTATATCCGAGCTCCTAGTGCACCAACACCCCAGTGTGTTGAAGACGACTGTGGAAAGCGTGGAGGAATGATTGTGGTGAGCCACAAATTGTTTGAAGGGAAACATGCTCCTGATCTTGTCAGGAAAGAAGTCAAGCCGACTAAGGAGTCAACCAGTCGGCCTACCAGTGCTGCTTCTCCAACAAAGACTACCAGCAGAGATGCAATAATGCTCGAAAGGGAAATATCTGTGTTTGACAAGGGCATCATCAATCTGAAGATGGCGCTGAAGCATTTGTCCCAGCGTAGATGCCACTGTGCTAACCTGCTGAAGACACTGCCTCCTCCAGACTCCGACAACAATGTTTCTTACTCCTTACCAGACTCAACTGAAGACGATGAAGAAGCTTCACAAGATGCCTCTGCAACAGCTACTGAAGATTATACTGCTAGTTCCAGCAGTAGTTCTGTTTGAGTTTTTATTGCTTTATGGGTTCTCAAAACTGAACAATTTTAATTTGTAATTTACACTGGACATGTTTCACTCATTTTCTCAACTGTTGATCGAGAAATTGTGTGAGTTAAGTTTTTTTGTGTTACTCATTGTCCTATTGTTCGAATTTTTATTTGGGTTTTGGCTCCTTTTGAGACAACAAGGGGGAGTAAGACGCACCAGCACAAGAAACGATTCGCGAACAAGACTGCCGACGTCTGATCGAGATCGCTGCAAGAAAAACTGACGAGGAATGCTGACCTTAAAATTAGCCAAAGGGGGAGATTGTAGTTACGACGTTTTTTGATGATTGGCTTGTTTTTAAGGAACTAGGATTTATGTCATAAAGAATGTCAAAACATCGTGTACGACATCGGTTCTTCATAAAGTACTACCTTAGATTGTCACCCCGAGTTAGATATCATGGGTTGCGATATCGATTTCGAGAGGAACGGGTTGCGCCGGACCTAGATAGTGTAGAGGGTTAGGGTTCGTGACCATGTCATGACGCCCATATACAACCCTTGGCTTAAGATTGTTGTGCTTTATGCGGTTGCAAGTCACATTTGATCCCGAGAGGGTAAGATTGACCCGAGACTGGGCTAAGACCAATGTCGAGAGACGGACTTAGTATTTTAAGGCATAGGTCATTTAACTAAATTGCATGTTTAGGATTAGTAGTTCAATTAAAACTTGATTTGTATGAATGTCTAGTTTCTTAGGCTCTCGAATCCTCGACTTCTAACCAACCATCTACCATCCGCCTCCCCCATTTAATTTCTTGCATTAGTTGTAGTGTAGTGGTAGTTGTGTGATCAGTGTAGTTTAATATCTCTTCTTGTGCTATTTACTTTATCGAGTCGTGTCGGGAAAGAGAGCACGAAATTTGGTCCATGTGAAATTGACCTGGACTTAGGCCGGAATATAAATATACTTGTTTGACCGTTTGTTGCGCGTGTGGGGAAGGTGTGAGGCGAAGAGCACCCGCTCTATATGGATGTGCCGCGCGAGCCACTTTTTCCCCCAACACTGACTACGTTTTTCCACCTGGGTATCCTAAAAAAAAATTTGGCATTTTGAGTACTCTAGATTTGCAAAATTGTCACGTTAGTGAACAAAATTTACGTGAACAAAAACTTGATCTTTGATGATGTGTATGTTTACTCATATAGAGCTGCCTGCAATTGTTATTTCTATTTCACATAAATTCGGACTACCCAAAACCCAATTTTTACAAGAGAAGCCAAAATCGATCCAATGGGCATTAATCAATGAACAAAAATTCAGACTGACGCAATTGCATATACAGTATACAGAGATGCAGAAATTGGGCATTCATTATTCATTAATGGGGATTTTCTAGGTCTTCACATTACCAAAGCAAAAAAGACTGAAGGCTTCAACTTTACACACACGATATAAACAGGCATATACAGACTGAGAAATTGGGCATTCATTAGGTTATGATGATGAAGAAGAGTACCAGGGAAATCTCAGGGCTCCACTTTACACATTGATTTCGCGAATGTCCTGCACCAGTCCAAGAATCTTCAAGCAAACAACAATATGGATAGATTCAGCCTTCAAACTCTCCTCAATATCAAAACATTGGCAACACAATCATCTCAATTTACAAATTCCTACAACCAATAGTATTCGTACATGATCAGAAGAGACGCATATTTAAAATAGACCCAAATATAAATCAAAAATGGATTTTAAATCAGACCCACAACACAAAATCATCATAGAAAGTTAGAAACAATGGTGAACAAGCAAAACCAGAACTTACAATTGTGAGTACAACACAAACATATCCATACAAGAAACCTTAAAATATCAAAGACGTCAAAAACCCAGAGAGCCAACCAATTGATCACCATCAATATATACAGGCACCTTCTTGTAATCCAACCACTTGATATCTTTCTTGCTTAATTGATTGACCTCCAATTGATATCTAATTTGTGTGTGTGTGTGTATATATATATATATGTAAGTGCCACTATGTTACACATCAATAATGCACTAGCGATTTTATGAGTAACTTGCATGAATAACACTTTTATATCAATACATTAGTAATCAAAAGTGTCTGAAACTACAAGAAACCATCCTCCTACTAAATTTACAGCTGGTCATGAATTGCGGAAAGAACCGGTTTAAACCATAGAGAGTTGCAAGAAAAATCTTTAATACGACCACCGTAACAATTCTTGCTTGAATAGTCTTCTTGAAATGAGAGATATTTCCTTGCACTGATAGAATAGAATATATCGTCACCATTATAAAGTTTTGGAAAATATATCTTGTTGTGCACTCCTCTTAGGTTGCTTGATTCTAAAAAAGAACCCTTGTTGCCGAGGAAGAGAACTTTGTCTTTCAACATTCTCTCTAGATTTATTTTGTCCAATCTTAATTCGACCCTCCAAGTCTTCTTTTGAATGTTGAAAACTGAGAACATGATTCTTTAATCGTCTCCGACTACCGAAACTCTCAGTAGCTCTACCTTGTTCTTTTCCAGGAGAAAAAAGTGGCAAAGCAAATTTTGCAGCTTTTTCGAGTACCTCTGACCAAGAACTGTCCAAGTAGGGTTCTTGTCTAGCGGATTAAATATTCCCAAGAATCCAACCCCTGACGAGCAACAACATAACCCGTTGTGAATAACAGGCGCGACGCCTAGGCAGAAAATAAAATGTTGCCCGCCGTTGAAGGAGCGCTTAGTCCAACTTTCTTCGCCGGGCCTAGTGATATGGTAATCCTTTCCACATACCTCCAACAATATGACAAAGCAATCTCGAGAAGTAGGAGGCAAGTTAAAGCACATGGAAGCAATAGGACGCCTCGTTTCCGGACACTTTGGAAGCACAATCTTTCGTCTCGAAAAGGGCTCGAAGAAGAAAATATTGACATCGTCGCCGTGCATCAGCAGCCAGCCCTGGTTAGAGAAACGAACGCATGACTCCGACAGTTCTGGAATCTCCATGCTGTAGAAACCCGACATTAGAGGGTGATGAAACTTCAAAACGCCGTCTTCTTGTAACGACAACAAGTATGGTAATTCGGGAGATTGAGGAAGAGGGCGAGGTGAGACTGAGGAAGAAAGTAAACTCGACGTCAACGATTTGGAGATACAACGACGAAAGATAATAGAATCTCCCGCAAATAAAAAAGAAGATATGAGCTTTTGAACATCCGGTGGAAGCTCACACAAAAATCTTCTTCTTCCCACTCCACTTGTCTCTTTCTCTTTTCTTTCTTCTGTCATTTTAATTGTCTCCGCCATAACTATAATCAGACAACAACTATTGCAGAATTCAATTGATTTGTTAAGGATGCTTTTATACACAAACTGGCTTATACTTGTGTTTCCTATTCTGTGTAGGAAATTCAAATTTTATAATCCTAATTTACTTTTTCTAGAATATTTCCTTTATTGTCTCTCTAATTCTACTTGTATCTCTTTCCTTTACTTTCCTGAGTCGTTATTTGCATCATTATATATAGTAGTGTTTATAAGGTTAAAACACAACACAACACATAGTTGCATTCAATATCATCAAAAAATTAAAGTGATGGATCGTAAATCATTGTATCTGAGTCTACAACAGCAATTACGGCATTATCGTGTCCATTTACTACTTCACGATGAAAAGAGAGCTCGCATCTTCTTTTTCAATCCATCGCAAGAACGGTACCACACAAAATCCATCCCTTTTTTGAAAGACAAAGTTGTCAAATCTCATGGTCACAATTGGTTGTTGTTGGAAGATGCGTTCTTGAGTGTTTTTTATCTCCTCAATCTTGTCACCATGGAAAATCTTCAACTCCCGCCGCTCCAAGACGATCTCCGCAAGTATATTCGAATAGTTTATATCTTGAGCTCCCCGCCCGATTCGCCTGATTGCCTCGTATTGCTTTTCTTCGAAGATTTTGTTCTTTTTCATAGGATTGGTGATTCTGGATTTACCAAACAGAAGCTTGATTACCATGCTAAGGATGTTATATTATTCCGGGGAAAGATTTGTTATTTTGTGAATGAATATGAGACGTTCGCAATCGAATTCGTTCCAGACTCGCGGAGACTGAGTGTTACTCCTTGGATAAAGCTGAACGGGCCGTCGATTACATCTCCACCCGAGATTCTATTCTGTGTTCCCTATTTCATTCCGTTTCACGACGAGCTCTTTCTTGTGTACAAGATGCGTCCAAGGCTAACCAATAATGAAGTTTGTGGTTTCAGAGTTTTCCAAATGGATTTGGAGAAGCAAGAGTGGGTGAGGACCAAATCTATAGGCAAAAAGACAATTTTTCTTGCCAACTCTTATGCTCATGGTCTATGCATCGAAGCGTCTAAAGATGAAGTTAAGAAAAATTGCATCTATTTCTTAAGCAATGATAGGTGTTATTATGTGTTTGATTTAGAAGATGGAGGCATTGGAACATATATGCCTTGCCCACTTGTGAGTGGTGCTGTTGACATATGTTATTTCTGGGCTGTCGTTACTTAAATTGTTTCACTGTTTTAATATATTAATGAGTCTTTTATATTTCCATGTAACATAACAGTGTTGGATACTAAACACACGTCCAGTGATAAAATCGAGCTCCAACACCTACAGTAACTACATAATCTCTGGAATTTTCTCTCTCGCATACTCAGTAATCTCTGCACGATCGATTTCGACCTTCACCTTTGCTGCTCTAGAGACTATTGAAAGTTAGAACACTATCAAACTGAATCAGCTATTTTATAGGTTACAACTAAGAAATCATGTCAAATTAAATATACATTACATGGCAAATATACTAGGGCATTTCTAGGTCTATACCACTTGCATTGTCAAATGATGTATGTGTCCCATAATGACTGCTAAATGACCAAAATAAAATTCACACATCAATATTTACACCTCCGTGCCCCCTCTCATAATGATCACATCATCGCATATCCGTACATCTCGTGATCCAACGGTTGCAAACGGTTTGTAAGTTTGTAAGATAAACATAAGTTATAATATTATGATAATAATGTATTCTCAACTAAGTAAACCGAAGTCATCCCATTATATTAGTAAACCTAACAAAATTGTAATATATGCCCTCTATAAATTGTTAGATTTTATGTACATTGTATGTCCTCTAAAGCTTTTAATATGCTAGTGAATATAGTTATAACATACTTAGATGTATAGAACAAACATTATTAGTTCCATTAATTCCACTGATTTTATTAATAAAGATCAAACTTAAAATTTAAGTTCAAAATACCCTCTCTTTTTTTCCTCAGCGAAGTAATGATTTTATTGAGAATAACTAACAAATGATCCCAAGAGGGAAACAAGAGCTGGAATTATATCAGATAATAAGATTACCAAATTATATTGATACTGAGATTAAAATTGAAAATGAAAGGATAGAGAACCTATCACAAACCATGATGATGAAAGTAGTGATGATCCTATTCAGTCTCGGTCCAGAAAATTAACCAAGGCTGAGATTGTGATGATTTTCTGGACTTTGACATGGCTTGGTGGATTGTTTGTGAGTCTTGGTTTGAGGAAACGACTGCATGCCAACCTTCTTTTGGAACTTCACATGGGCATGGCTATGATATGGAGCAGTTGGCTTCATTAAGGGATGTGAAGGCCCATTTGGGCGAGGCTATCCACGACCGATGAACACCCCAGGGCAACCACTAAGACCCCCAAATTAGCTGACAATCTTATGAAACGATATGTATTTGATGATCAAAACAATTACAAGAGACACCTATTTATAGGATAAAAGAGTGCATTACGGTTAGATTATAACTGGGCTAATTGGGCTTTTATATTTACATGGGCCTACACATATTAGATTGACACCCCCTCCCCCTCAAATTGATGTCGGTTGATCAACCAACATTAATTTGTCACCAAGAAACTGATAGTGAAGATATCTGCCAACTGAAGATTTGATGGAACATGTGGAAGAGACAACACTTGCGAATCATACGCATCGCGGATGAAGTGACAGTCTACTTTGATATACTTGGTGCGCTCATGATGTATAGGATTCGCCGTAATATGAATGGCACTGGTACTATCAACATGGAGAGGAGTAGCTCCAGGAGACAAGAATCTCAACTCTGATAATAATCCTAACACTTGGATTGAATATTGGAATGAAGTGAATAAATGGACCACATGAGTTGGGCATGGTCCAGGATATTTGTTGTAACGGCCCGTATTTTAATTGATGCAAATGAGGAGAGCATCACTCTTAGTGTGTTCGGCCGAATTAAAATGGACTCGTATTTATGGTTCTGATGTATCGGCTTGTGGGGATGAAAGACTAAAAAAATTTGGTCCATGAAGAAGAAAAATTACATGTACAACGATTTTGATGACTGTATTGGGTATTGATATAGGCGGGCATATTGCTAAACTTGACCCTTTAATTGATAGTGAGTTTTATATATGTGACAACGACAAGAATTTACATGTTATTCTAACATAGTTTTTGTCAAAATTTCATGAGAAGGAACTTCTAAAGTCAAAGCAGACTGTCCGAGGAGGTGTTGTATTATGACACTCCTCCAAGTAATTGGCTTACATAATAAAAAGGTCGAGAGTTCGAACTCTTGATGTCGAGGTGATATATAACATGTGACATTTTGTCTAAAATGAGCTTTACATTCAAGTAAATTGTTTAAGGGTATGTGCGTTTACGGTAACAGTTTGTTAGACGTCGACATGAGGCGCACCTTCCATTTTGTGATGTAGATTTAAATAGTTTAAGAATTTTGGAGCATTCATTTGCTCGATTTAGACGAGATTTGAAATGTTCGGTTGTGTAGGTTTGTGGACAAGAGGATTGTGATTCCTCTAGTGGTTGAGTCCCCTAAACAAATAATGCACAATCCTAAAACAAATCGCGAACTAAGATAATAAGATTACAAATTTCGAGTTGGTGCAATGATCTCGAAGAATCAATCAGTCTCTTTGAAAAATCCCCAAATAGAGCTAACAAAAATCAGAATCCAAATGCGAAACTATCGGATCTTCATTTTAATCACAATCAAAACTCAAACTAACTCATTACTTAATAACATTATAAATAGTAATTAGCTTCAACAGAATTAAAATTAAAATGGACGTTGTGTTTGAAACTCAGGGAGGTGAGTTCAGCATCGAATTGGGCTATTGGGACACTGTCCTCGAAATCAAAGAGAAAATAAACAAATACCACGGCGTACCTGTCGCCAAACAGATCCTCATCTTCAACGGCCAGGTCCTCGCCGACGACGAATCCGACGTCGACAAGTGTCTCATCCTCGACAACTCTCGCATTCAGCTCCTCGTCTCCTCCTCCGTCGCCGACGGCGGAGTCTCCGCCGGAGACGACGGCGGAGAAGAATCCTCCGCCTCGAAACGAGCCCGCCTCCTCAAGCAGGAGGAGGCGGCGCCGCCTCCCCCCGCCGCGGATCCGGCCGGAGCTCCCCGGAACCCGCCGGATCTCAGATCCGGCACTCCGGATCTCAGATCCACCACTCCGGATCCGCAATTGCAGCACGAGATCGCCAATTCCTCTGTCCGCGACTCCGATCATCAGGTTCCGGAGAGCAGCAACAACAACAACAACAACGTCAATTCCGCCTCAGATCTGCACCAGGCGAGCTCCGGCGGCGCGGCGAGGGCGGCGAGCTCGAACGGGAACAGGAAGATGAGGGTGATGGTGCTGCCGAAGAGCGGGAACGGGAAGGTGGCGGTGGAGGTGAGCGCCAACGACAACGTCGGGGAGCTGAGGAAGGAGCTGCAGAGGCTGAACCAGAGGCTCCATTTTCAGCTCCCTCAGGAAGGTTACTTCTTCATATACAAGCAGTTCGTCATGGACGAGGACCGGACGTTCCGGTGGCACCAGGTCGCTCCCGGCGACACCATCGAGATCTTTAACGGCAGCGTCACCGGCGGCTCCTGATTGCTTCCCTCCTTTCTTTTAATCAATCTCGACCGTCCCTTCATCTGTACATGATTTTTTTGGAGGACTTTGTTTCTCGTTCGAATTCAATTTCTTTTTCATTACACTACAAAATATCACTTTTAACACAATTCAGTCCCTTAATAGTTTAAGAAGAGAATAGGGGCTTTTTAGTCATTTAAGATTGAAATAATTTGTATTTTAGTAGTGTTAAATTTAAAATATTTAAAACGTAGTAGAGTGGTTTTCAAGTTAACTTAAATGTATAAAAAGAAAATATGGTTAATTAAATTATTTCATATTTAGATATGATGACTATTTTTAGAGCATTATTGTAAATCTTGAAACACAAAATTGGAGTAAAAATATAGATTTACCTACCAATTGTGTACTTTTATTTTATTTTTATTGGTGGGTCTAAAGTAGGGTAGACATATTGACATAATCAAGATTCGTTGTTAAGGGATTGGCTTTAAGCTTAAACTAAGAGAAATATTTAATTATGGTTCAATTTTAGTTTCTAAAATTTGGAACCCTTAACTAATTGAAAAAGAATCAAAATTGGTTCTCTAAATAATTAAGATTTGATAGGATATATATTTTTTGTTTTACATTCTTTATTATTTGATTGATTTGTTGTATTTTTTTTTAAAGAAATTTGTTGTAATAATTGAGTCAAGTACTACTAGTACTTTCAGTGTTATAAATTTAAATTTTTTACTTGCATATAAAGATCAAAATTATGTAATTCATATTATAAACCTATTAAATTGACTAATAAAAATTTTAAAAATTAACTAATTTTAATAGGTAAAACCAAAGAGGTGAGCTAAGAATTGAACCAACCTCGTGGTTATAGTTTTGGTTCCTAAAAATTGGGAACCAGTAAATTGCATTCAATGATAACTAATGGATAATCATTTACACAAATAGCATTCAAAATTATTATTGTTAAATAAAACATATTAATTTATTTTTCGTGTTTAAATTACATAAAGATAATCAGTGTTCTAAAAACGGTCTAGGCGGCGCCTAGGCGCTCATTTGGGCTTTACCGTTCCGTTTTTCACTAGTCGAACGCTCAAAAACGGTGGAGGCCAAAAAACGGGCTAGGTGGCCGATTAATTGGCCCAGGCGGGTTAGGCGGCCGATTAATCGGCCTAGGCGGGCTAGGCGGCGATTAATCGGCCCAGGCGGACCTATTATTTAAAAAAAAATCAATTGAAAATTACAATTTACACATTTAGACCTAAGACGTCTTAGACGTTTGGTTTAATTGGTTTATTCTTAATTGATTTATACTTCTAAACTAATTATTTGTGAGATTATTTATTTTTTATATAGTATAATTCATTTTTATATTAAAAATAATCAAAAAGTATAAATTCGATTAATCTCCGACTAATTCGATTAATCCCTGATTAATCCTTTCGGAGTGTTGTCCGCCCGATTAGCGCCTAGCGCTTTTTAGAACTTGAAAATAATAAATAATTGAATATTATAAATTCATAAATTTGCTTGGATGACATGACAGTGATACAAGAGAAGAAGCAGTGATCTTGATTCTTGAGGAAGTCAGGCTTCTAGTAATTTCCACAGAGTAGATGTTGATTTTAATCTCAGTTAACACACTAATGAACTAATTAGTGGTATTATAAATAGTAAATAGCCCCCACCACAGTAAATCCAGAAAACGACAAAAATAAAATAAAAATGTTCATTGTAATTGAACATCCTGGAGGAGAGTACACGATGCAGTTGAATTGTTGCATCACAATTCGTCAGGTGAAAGAGAGGATCCAAAGGTTCCTTGGCGTTCCCGTCACCTCCCAGACTCTCTTCTTCAACGGCCGCCTCCTCTTCGACGAATCCGAAGTCGCCACGTGTGGGATCGTCCACGACTCCCGCGTCAACCTCCATTTCCGCCCCGCTTTCCCCACCTGGATCTCCGCCGCCGACATCTCCCGGTTCGCCGCCGCCGCCGCTTGCCAGAACGCCTTCGCACGCGGCCTCTGGAAAGATCCCTCACGCCCTCAACCTCCCGAGAGAGCCCGCTTTCCTGTCCAAGAACCGCCGTCCTCCGCCATCTACGGTGGCGGCGAAGACCCGTCCCGCTCCACGCCTTCCAAGAGACGCGGCGGCGTTCACGGCCAAGAACCGCCGTCCTCCTCCGATTACGGCGGCGAAGGTCCGTCCCGCTCCACGCCTTCCAAGAGACGCGGCGGCGTTCACGGCCAAGAACCGCCGTCCTCCTCCGATTGCGGCGGCGAAGGTCCGTCCCGCTCCCCGCCTTCCAAGAGACGCGGCTTTCTCGTCCAAGAACCGCCTTCCTTCGCCGGCGCTGGTCCTCAATTGCCCGAAATTGGCGGCGCCGTCGGGGATTCGGCGATTCGGAGGAGTGATTCTTCGATTTATTGCCGGGAGAGTGATGATTTGCTGAATTTCGAGCGCGGTCTTGAGAATTTGGAAAAAGAGGCTGATTCTTGTTTGGGTCGGAAACAGGGGAGTGACGTCACCGCGCCGGTGAATTCACCGGGTGCGGGATGGGGCGGCGAGGATTTGACGATCCCGGAGATGGAAAGTAACATTAATTCATTTTCTTCGCGCCAAATCCAGTGGAGTGACGCCATCTCGCCGGGGGCGGGATGGGGCGGCGAGGACATGTCACTCCCGGAGCTGGAACGTCAGGTTTTGGCGGGAAATAACAAGAATTCTTCTTCCTCAGGTCGGCGCTTGGTGAGTGACGATATCTGGCCGACGAATCCTCCGCCGCCGCCGTCGGGAGCGATCGATGCGGATTGGCCGTTGCCGATCGATGCGGATTGGTCGTTGCCGATCGATGCGGATTGGTCGTTGCCGATTGACGATTTGGGCCTCGAGACTCTGGAAAATAACATCAAATCTAGTTTGGGTCATCAGCCGCCGGCAGGAGCGATCGATGCAGATTGGTCGATTCCAGAGTGGGAGCTTGAGATTCTCATGAACCACTTAAACCCGAACTTTCCGGTCCTGGGAAATGACGTCAGCATGCCGACGATTCCGCCGCCATCAGGGGCGAACAACCCGAACTTTCCGGTCCTGGGAAATGACGCCGATCCTTCTCCGGGCCATCGCCCGGAGAGTGACGTCACCATTCCAACCAATTCGCCGATTTTCTATCCTGATCTCCAGATTCTGGGTCCGCCGGCAGGATCTAGCAGCGACCCGAATTCGTGGATCGGCGATGAGGATCTCCACATTTGGGGAAGCAGCGCCAATCCCTATCTGGGCCATCTCCAGGAGGGTGACGTCACCAATCCGATGATCCCGCCGCCGTCAGGATCGAGTAACCCGAACCAGCCGATTCTGGGATCAAGGAGCGCGGGGTCCTCATCGGGGAAGATGGTGGTGAAGGTGCTGCCGAAGGACGGGAAGCTGAAGATCCCGGTGGAGGTGACGGCGACGGATAAAGTGAAGGAGCTGAGGAAGAAGCTGGATAGGCTCCAGATTCAGCTTCCTGATGATTACTTCTTCATCCACAAACAGAGCGTCATGGAGGAGGAACTGTCGTTTTTGTTGAACGGCGTCGTTTCGGGCGATACTATTGATATCTTTAACGGCTATGTCACTAGTGGCTCTCCGCAGTAGAGACGGTCTACGATTTTGGTCATTGTGTTGTGTGGACACTTCTCTTACGTGTCATATTACACAAACAAGAGAATCACGTGTGGCTTTATAAATTAAAAGAGTAAGTATATAGAGGTAAAATGTCTTGTCTAAGGTCCGCGACACGAAGAGGACTCCCGACCTTACCATATGCTAAGTTTGTAACAAATCGTTCTATAAAATTGGCTCTTACGATCTTCATTATGTGAATGAAGTTATATTTCTTGGTTTGAGTGTCATTACATTGGTAATACTAATTAATGTGTCATATCTTAATAGCTAGCGTGATGATTGTGTTTCGTTTCTCACTCTGATAAATTTCATCTTATCTACGTGTCGTTATACTCAACAAATTATTGGTGAACCATATAAATTATTGATGCTCTCGTTATTACTTTATTTTGATTGCTTGCTCATGTTTAGTCTTTCTCGTTATCACGTATTTGTTCTTTTTATCATTACTTTTATTATATTTAGGAGTTTAATTTTAGTGTGTTATTTTAAACAATGTCTATGATCTAGTTAATTAGACAAATGATCACACCCAAACCGAGTGTGTGTGGTTAAATGATCTATTGATATTATAAGAAATGATTGATTGATATTATAATAAAATAATCTTAGTGCATTTTGTGATAAATTCAAATTTCAATATGTATCTAAGCGTAAATAAATAATTATTGGCCAAGTTCGGTGTTTAAGAGTGTTCTTAATAAGTAGACTGCTATTGTAATCTCAAAGAAAATTATTATCCTCATTCCTCACTAATTCACTGTATGTTTATTGTTTAGTAGCTACATAATTAGGTTTGTGCCTTAAATTTCACATTCAATAATACATTTATTTGGTAAGAGATTCTAATTTAAATATGTTTTTCTTTGGATACTACTTACTAGTGAATATATTCGACGATTTTCATTTCACTTAACAAATCATTTAATCTCATATCACAAGTGTAAGTGTATGAGAACTAAACCGATGTCGTGGTCGTATACATGATAATTAAGTATTATAATAAATTATGAATTGATCGCGTGACTGTACACATGAGAATTAACTGTTAATCAACAGTTAACCAAAACTTGAAATGCTAATTACACACCAAGTATACATGAGCATGAGAGTCATGAATAGCTCAAATCCAAAACATTACACACATAGCCCACAAATTTCATGACCATTTTCAAAACATTGATTTTATGATCCTTATAAATGTATCACAATTGGCATGAACATCAACTTCAAAAACACTAGCTGAAAAAAATTGGTCAAATAAATATTAATTCAGTAACAAAAAATGGAGGTTGAATTTTACGAGGCGTTGACCGGACTTCAGTTCAAGATGGCGGTCAATCCAACGGACACGGTGCTTCGGATCAAGCTGAACATTGAGGAGCACCACTCGATCTCCGTAGCCAATCAGACCCTGAGATTTAACGGCGTGACTCTCCACGACGGCCACGTCATCAACCCGGCGACGGACACTCCCATCGAGCTCATCGTCGTGGACTATCCTGACGAGGATGATGACCCGAAACCCGACCCTGATGACGTGGCACCGCCCCCACCGCAGCAGGGATCGAGGGTCAGGATCAAGATAATTCCTCCACGTGGCAATAATCCACCGGCCAGATCTTCACTGGGGAGGGAGAGGTCTACTTATCTTAGGCCGAGCCGGTCCGGTTCGGCCAGCAATGCCGAAGCCAGAAATCTGATGCCCCCGCCAAGACCGGTCGAACCGGAATCGGATAGCGACGACGATGACGGAGATCAGGACGACATCATGTACGGTTGTTGAACGACCGGTCGTTTCAGCCGAATTTATATTTATATTTATATTTATCCCTTATGTGATAATTGGTAATTGTTGTTAGTTAAATACTCTGCTTTAGCAGTTAACTTGCGGTAATAATGTTTGTCTATGTACTTGAAAGTTTAGAAATCTTACTTTTTGTTATAAACTAATTTAATATATATGAAACAAACAAATGTAAATAGAAAAAGGAAAGTACCGAGAAGAAGAGGTTTTGTGAAAGTAATAATAGTGTTTTTTTTTGTGTATTTACATGCTCTATTTATAGAGCTTGAGCAAGCTTGCAAATGAAGCTTGCTTCCACGGTAAGCTAAACAACACAATAAATAGGTGGGGGTCCACATTTTAACTTACAACACTCCCCCTTGGACACTACTTATTACAAATAATTACTTTTAAATTTACAAGGAAAAACTCAATGAGATAAAAACCGAGTAAATAAGTAATTTAAGTGATGTTGGACGTGCATAATGCTGCCTCGTTAAAAACCTTTTCAGGAAAACCCAATGGGATAAAACCTGAACAAGGGAAAAAGAGTGCAGCGCACAAATGTCCAAAGTGTGTTCAACTTTATAACTCCTACTCCCCTTTATAGATGCTCCAACTGATTGTTGCTATCCCTGATCGAAGCTCCCCCTGATTGTTGCTCCTCTTGATTGATTCTCCCCCTGAGAACTAGTACAATCACTTTTAGTGCTTGCTAACTCGACGCATGCCCAGTCTGTATACGAGCTTCTCGAAAGTGGATGTCGGCAATGCTTTGGTGAATAAATCTGCAAGGTTCTCACTTGAGCGTATTTGTTTTACATCAATCTCGTGACTCTTCTGGAGTTCATGAGTGTAAAAGAATTTTGGTGAGATGTGTTTTATTCTATCTCCTTTGATGTATCCTCCTCTGATTTGAGCAATGCATGCTGCATTATCTTCATATATTATGGAGGGAGAACTTGTTATTGAGGAGATCCCACATGATTCTCTTATATGCTGAATGATTGATCTCAAGAATACACATTCTCGACTTGCTTCATGCAGCGCCAAAATTTCTGAATGATTTGAAGACGTTGCAACCAAAGTCTGCTTTGTTGATCGCCAAGATATAGCAGTCTCATTGCAGGTGAAGACATATCCAGTCTGGGAGCGTGCTTTATGTGGATCTGAAAGATATCCCGCATCTGCATATCCTATCAGACCTACATTTTCTGTGGATTTCGCATATAATAATCCTAAATCTTTTGTTCCACTCAAATAACGGAATATATGTTTGATCCCATTCCAATGACGTCTAGTAGGCTCAGAACTGAATCTTGCCAACATATTTACTGCAAATGCAATATCCGGTCGTGTACATTGTGCCAAGTATAATAAGGCTCCAATTGCATTTAAATATGGCACTTCAGGACCAAGTATATTTTCATCTATTTCTTTCGGACGGAATGGATCTTTCTTAGGATCAAGCGACCGAACAACCATTGGAGTGCTGAGTGGATGGACATTTTCCACATTGAAACGCTTCAAGAGTTTCTCAATATATGTAGATTGATGGATTAGAATGCCATTAGTCACATGTTCGATCTGCAGGCCGAGACAATATTTAGTTTTTCCAAGATCTTTCATTTCAAATTCTTTCTTTAAATATGCCGCAGTCTTTAGGATCTCTCCAGGAGTCCTAATTAAGTTCATATCATCAACATATACTGCTACGATGACAAATCCAGAGCTTGATTTCTTGATGAATACACATGGACATATGACATTATTTTTATACCCTTCTTTGGTAAGGTATTCATTTAGACGATTATACCACATTCTTCCAGATTGTTTTAGTCCATATAATAATTTTCGCAATTTTATTGAATGTAAGTTCCTTGGACTATTTCTCATTGCTTCAGGCAATTTAACTCCTTCGGGGAGTTTCATATATATGTCAGTGTCTAATGTTCCATATAAATAAGCAGTAACAACGTCCATTAAATACATGTCTAGTCCTTCAGACACTGTCAAACTTATCAAATATCTAAAAGTGATCATATCCATCAAGGGTGCATATGTTTCATCAAAGTCGACTCCAGGTCGCTGAGAAAAACCTTGGGCTACTAGTCTTGCTTTGTACCTGACAATTTCATTTTTCTCATTTCGTTTCTTTGTGAATACCCATTTATACCCAACTGGTTTAACATCTTCTGGTGTTCGAATTATAGTCCCGAATACTTGGCGTTTTGCCAATGAAGTCAATTCGGTTGTTATTGCTTCTTCCCACTTCAACCAATCATCTCTTTTGCGGCATTCATTAATAGTACGTGGCTCAAAATCAATATCATTTATCACTTCATTTGCTACTGCAAATACAAAAATTTCATCAATTATAAATGATTTTCGATCCCAAGATTCCTTTACGCATGAATAATTCATATTAATTTCTTTATTTTTTTGTTCATGGCGTTCATATTAAGCTCTACTAGGGCTAATAATCTTTCAGAATTAGATGGTTCTTCAGGAATCATAAGTTTTTCTGGAACAGTCTCTGTACTCGATTGATTTTTTCGTTTTCGAGGAACAAGATCTTTAGCACCTACTGGTCTTCCACGCTTCTGGCGTGCATTAGAGGAATTTGCTGCTGCCTTAGAATTATCGTCATTTACTTTAATTCTCGCAGGCGTATTAACGGCATCAATATATGACCTTGTCATTTTAGCCGTATCTGTAAATGCATCAGGCATTTGATTTGCAATATTTTGCAAATGTATTATTCTATGTACTTCCTTTTCACATTGTGGCGTGCGTGGATCTAAGTGATATATGGAAGTCACTTTCCATGAAAGATCGTGCCTTACTTCAGGAGGCTTTTTATGATCAGTTAGAGAGGGGAATGTTGTTTCATCAAAATGACAGTCAGCACATCTTGCTGTAAATAAATCGCCCGTCAGGGGTTCAAGATATCTAATAATAGACGGTGAATCAAAACCAACATAAATTCCCAACTGCCTTTGAGGTCCCATTTTTGTGCGTTTAGGGGGTGCAACAGGCACTTGTACAGCACAACCGAAGGTTCGTAAGTGGGATATATCAGGCTGATGTCCACACACAAGTTGTATAGGAGAGTACTGATGATATGCACTAGGTCTTAGACGAATTAAAGATGCAGCGTGTAATACGACATGTCCCCAAGCAGAAACAGATAAATTAGATTGCAATAATAATGTACGTGCAATTATTTGTATTTGTTTAATCAAAGATTCTGCTAACCCATTTTGGGTGTGAACGTGCGGGATAGGATGTTCAACATCGATACCTAATGCCATGCAGTAATCATCAAATATCTTAGACGTGAATTCCCCTGCATTATCAAGGCGGATAGACTTTATTGGATGATCAGGGAAATGTGCTTTCAGCTTAATAATTTGTGCCATCAATTTAGCAAATGCAAGATTACGAGTTGATAATAAACAAACATGTGACCATCTACTGGATGCGTCAATTAAAACCATAAAATAACTAAATGGTCCACTAGCGGGATGGATAGGGCCACATATATCTCCCTGAATTCTCTGCAGGAGTGGTGGACATTCAATATTAACTTTGGCAGAAGACGGGCGGACCACTAATTTTCCTTGTGAGCAAGCGGTACAGGTGATATCATTTGACAGTAAAATCTTATGGTTTTTTAATGCATGACCATAAGAACTTTCAATGATCCTACGCATCATCGTTGATCCTGGATGACCAAGACGATTATGCCAAAGTATAAAAACATTTCGATTAGAGAACTTCGGGTTCAATATCGCGTAGGTCTCAACTGTTTTTATAATTGTATAATATAATCCTGATGATATGACATGTAATTTTTCAAGTACACGCTTTTTACCATAAGCATTTGAAGTGATATGGAGAAATTCATTCTCATTTTCACTTGTGGTCTCAATGTGATATCCATTACTGCGGATATCTTTAAAACTTAGTAGATTTCTGCTGGATCTACTTGCATATAAAGCGTTATTGATGCTTATTTTTGTTCCATTCTTTAGTAATAAAGTAGCTCTTCCAGAGCCCTCTATTATGTTCGCAGAACCTGTAATTGTATTAACATTTGCCTCACCCAAAGTTAGATATGAGAAATACTTTCTATCCTTGAGAATTGTATGTGTAGTGGCACAATCAACAATGCATATTTCTTGGTCATTCCCGCAAGTAGATGATTCCTTTTCAAAATTCATCATTTCATAAAAGTAGGGAACATTACATTAGATAGCAAAAAATAGAAAGGATTCAAAAAAAACAACAAAAACATACGGATTCAAAAAACAAAAAAAAAACATACGACAAACATTAAATACATTATATAATAACGTCATATACTAGTCGTCAAAGGTTTCAGCAGTATCTTTTTCCTTTTGACCTATATCACCATCATCATCTCCAAAGAAATCAGAGACATTAAGTTTAGTAAGATCTTCATGATCGGTGCTGTCCATATAATTTGTCTCTACAGTCTTTTCTTTGCCCTTGGCTTTGACAGATGCTTGATAAAGATCAACCAGATGTTTCGGCGCACGACAGGTACGCGACCAATGCCCTATTCCACCACATCTATAACAAATGCTTTCATTGTTTCTGGGAGTTTGGATTCGTGGGCCATTTCCTCTTCTTTTGTCATGTACCTCTTGCCTGTTCCACTGCTGGTGGAATGTTCGGTCATTTCTTCCACGAGGTTGAAAGTTGTTACGTCCTCGTCCGCGACCACGACCACGACTGGGGCCTCGGCCTCGTCCGAATCTTGAGAAATTATGACGATTAGTCATATTTGCTTCTGGAAATTGTGCACTGCCGACAGGGCGAATGTGGTGATTCTTTAACAGCAATTCGTTATTTTGCTCCGCAATGAGCAAGCATGCAATCATGTCTGTAAATTTCTCAAATTTTCGCTCCTTGTATTGCCGCAGCAGGAGCATATTTGAAGGATGAAATGTAGAAAAAGTTTTTTCTAGCATTAAAACATCGGTTATTTTTTCACCGCACATCCTGAGCTTGGATACAATTCTAAATACGGCAGAATTGTACTCGTTGATGGATTTGAAATCTTGGAGTCTGAGATTGCTCCATTCATTCAGTGCTTGAGGAAGAGCAATTGATTTCATATGTTCAAATCTATCCTTCAACCTCTTTCAGAGGTCAAGAGGATCTTCAATATCAAGGTATTCTGCACGGAGGCCAGAACAAATATGGTGACGAATAAAAATAGTAGCCTTTGACTTGTCCTGTAGGGACGATGTATTTTTCTCCTTGATGACTTCCCCAAGATTCATGGATCTGAGATGAAGAGTTGTTTCTAAAGCCCATTCAAAATAATTGCTTCCATCCAAGCTGAGTGCTTCGTATTGGCATTTTACTAAATTTGACATCCTGAAATGGTCAATAAATAGACTTATATGAAACTTCGGGTCATTTATATTACAAATCATACATTTCTGATTGATATAAATTATATATATAATAAATTTCTTTATGAACAATTTGAGAACTTCGGGTTCAAAATAATATAATTTAACAAGGTTAAGATTATGGGCATTGCATGTATATAATAGATAATATAAACGACATGTATAAATAAGTACAGGACCATACATTGAGCACCAGTGGAGGAAAAAAAAAACCATACTGTTGGTTAACTCACGGGGTTTAAATAACATATATAAATGATTAATGAAATAAATATACAGTAACATTATAAGCATATTCATACGGTATAAATAAATAAAAATAAATAAATATAAAACCACACTATAAGTATACCGGTGCGTACAATAACGCCGTTGGTATACCTCGGGGTCGAAATAACAAGAAAATAAATAAATTAACAAAACATACATAAATATTGAACTGTAAGCATGTACGTGAATAATAAACAACCAGTAAATAATCATAAACCGCACTTGCGAATATACCTGTGGGTATAAAACTCCGTTGGTATACTCACGGGGTTAAAAGAAAAACATATAACATAGTGATAACGTGTACGTGCTGATAACGTGTTATAAACTAATTTAATATATATGAAACAAACAAATGTAAATAGAAAAAGGAGAGTACCGAGAAGAAGAGGTTTTGTGAAAGTAATAATAGTGTTTTTTTTTGTGTGTATTTACATGCTCTATTTATAGAGCTTGAGCAAGCTTGCAAATGAAGCTTGCTTCCACGGTAAGCTAAACAACACAATAAATAGGTGGGAGTCCACATTTTAACTTACAACACTTTTAGGATTTTTTTTAGTAACAATACCACAGAGAAGATGATTTATTATTTTTAAGATTGATGATTGACAATCAATATTTCATACTACTTTTATAATTTAATTTAGACAGTTTACAAGACTGTTTGATTTAAAAGTGGTATTTTTTTGGGAAAATTGTGTAAATTCACTATAAATTTTAGATTATTTAAATAAAATCATGGTTATATTTTTTTTGTGGGCGTAAAACTACGGTTAACTTTATTTCAAAGCATTTTGTTTATTTATTAGTTATGAAATTATTAAAATACTCCTTCATAATTTTCAATATTTTAAAGTATAATTTGGTGTCCTCTTTATCTTTCTCCAATCTTTTATTTCGACCAACTTCTCACTAAAGTCGAAGTACATTATTTTCTCAGCTCTGGTGGAAACTCTGGACTTACACACCCACAAATAAAGTGTGCATATATTTTGTCAAAGTTAATTCATGTCTAATATTTTAGATGAGTCAAATTTTAACATGTTATCAACTATTAATATTAGGTCGGGAGAAATGATGTCAATTCTCACTAGATAGATGTGAGTTTTACATCTATGGGTTTGAATTTTTGGACATGATATCATATATTTATGTTGAATCTAGTGGAGGGATAACTATCTCACATTATATGGATATAAGAAAATTTACCTATCAATTTAAATTTTAAGGTAGATTGAGGTTCAATAATATGATATAAGATATTGACATTAAATCCGAAAGAGGGGTGTCAAGTCCCACATTAGATAGGTGCAGATTTTCCAATAATCATATCAATTTTTTAGTGGATCTTGTTTTCATAAGTTAATAAATATTGTCGTTAGATCATGAGAAATGGTGTTAAGTCCCACTTCAAATAAATTTGGATTTCTCATTTACCAGATCTAGATTTTAGGTGAACCACACTATTTGAATATATTAGATGTGCACGATTGTCATGTTTGTCTTCCATACAAATGTTGGGTGTTACTCATTCATCATGTGATATATATATGGGAAAATGACACTTTAGTACAGTTAATTATCTAACATTTTCACTTTACTACACTTAATTATCATTTTAGCTTGTGTGGTGGATTAAATATTCAAAATTTTCACTTTAGTAGACTACATCCAATTAAGTTATATTTTTCATTAAGAAGACAAAATTGCCCTTCAACCCTAACCCCCATTTAATGTTTTATTATTAATTATTGATATAGTTGATTAAAGTTTTTAATTAAAAAAATGTATTATAATATAAAATATATTTTCAATTAATAATGATGTTATTATATTAAATTTTAATTTTAAATTAATTTTATAAATATTAAAGTAGTTAATAAATATAATATAATTTAATCTAATCTAATCTAATAAAATAAATATGAAGTATATAATATTATTATTAATTTTATAATACACATTTTAAATTAATTATATTAATAGCTAATAATAAAATATTAAATAAGGGTTAGAGTTGAAAATTAATTGTCTTTTTAATGAAAAATCTAACAAAATTGGATGGAGTTTACTAAAATGAAAATATTTAAATACTTAACACATCACACGAGCTAAAATGATAGCTAAAATAAGGGTTTTTTTTGTTTATTAATTAATGCATGTTCGTGAAGATCTATGCATTGAAGTAGAGAATCTAAAAGGAGGATTTTCTTTCAATATTTTTAAAATCATGAAGGCGTTTTTTGTATAACGTAAAACGAAAGTACACGTGACATCCCATGGTTTGAAAAAAATTCTTTTTTATTAAAGTTGTAACAAATTACATGCAGGTAATCAATCAATAATGTGAACTTATAATATAACACAACTTTTTTTCTTTTATAGTTAGTTGAGAGACAGGTGAATGTGATATGCACTTTTGTTTGCACGCAACTTGCACGAAATTTACATATATTATTAACAAACTTAGAGCATCTCAACCCTATCTCTATATTTTCATTACTTATTACTTAATCATTAGCAAAAAGTAAGTTTTCATCTTCATCTATTCCCAACTCAGTTTTAAAAACATTTCTATTTGTCACATCAAATACTACTTTTCATTATCTTAATAATAAAATAATTACATATTTTATTTTATTCAATTTTGATAATTACAATTCTAATAAATTGTTATAAATATTATATATTCACAATATATTCGGATAAATTACTTAATTTACTCAAAATAAATAATATAACAATAACAATTTTATTTATTAAAATATTAAAAATAACACATGGAATAAAAACATTAAACATTACTAATTAAAAAAAGAGCATGTAGACCCGAAGACGATGAGGAAACATTACAATATCAAGGATCTCAATATCACGCATCTCAAAGTAAAAAAAATTAACAACAAACAACTCAAGGCGAGGGATCTCAGAACCCAACAGATATTTTTAATCAGTACATTGATCTTTTAAGCAGATAATCGTGTTCGTTTATACATTTTTGAAAATAAAAACCTTTGTTTGTTGTCGGATAGTTATATAAATTTTTTATGTTTGAAGTAAAATAAAAAATGAAATTATGATGTTGAAATAATTTTTTTTAAATGTTGATTAACGAAATCAAATTAATTTCTTTAAAAATATAATTAATGAATCTTATAAAATAAATTTTTAAAAGAGTACATTTAAAAAACAAATATATTTGTTTTTGAATTTTGACCATACATTTATTATTAGGATAATGACAGTTTGTTACACCTAACTATGGTGAAATGACACTTTCATACCCTAACTATAAACTTCTTTTTTTAGTACCCTGACAATGTTTTTGTGACAACCTATCTCTAAAATGTTTAAAATACCCAAAATGCCCTTGGTTTAAGAAACCAAAATCAAATTGGTTCAATTTGGTTTAAAAACCAGAATTGAACCAGTTCTTAATAATAATAATAATAATAATAATAATAATAATAATAATAATAATTGCTACAGTAACTCTCTATTTTCTTCTTCTTCTTTGGGTTGCCGGAGGTGCTGCCGGTCGCCGAGCGTAGCTCTCTGGCGACTATCCTTAGCTTATTTTAGTTATTTTGGCATGAGGAGGAGGTGAGTTTGGTTAGAAACCAGGTTTTGTGGTGGTTGTCCTATCGCAGCTTCTTCTCCGGCAAGCTCCGGTGATGACTCTAGTGTTTGAAGACTCGAACATGACAGATCGGGGTTTGTTGGGCCGTCGACAACACGAGCCAGGTCGAAGTGGATGTTTACTCCCTTGGTCCTCGGTTGTTTCTGCTGGAACTCAAACCAGATCTGGTTTTTTCAGATCTGGGTTTCTCTCGAGCTTCGCCACAGGTGGTCTCGACGGTGAAGGTGGGCTCGACTTGCAGGCCAGGGAAGCTTATGGGTGAGGTACTCCGGCGTTGTGGTCGGAGGAGTTGCAGGAGGTCTTTCTCAATCAAATCTCTGACGAGGCTGAATCGACGAAGAAGACGTCGCCTGAAACCTCAGCCACCATCTTCTTTGAGAGGGTGTCGCTGCTGTCCGAATCTCATCCCGATTTCACCGTCTCTGACTTCTTCTTTGTCGTCGACGTCCTCTGTTGCAACCTCTCCAGCAACGACGACCGCCACGACCTGCTCGAAGCAGTCTCTAATGGAGGTCGCTTCCTTAATTTCTGAGTGCAAAAAGGATGCAGCGTCGGAGATTTTGGTCCGTTTGGCTCAGGCAGCGATCCCGAGTGGCCATTTCGAGCAAAGGCTCGTCAATTTCGTGGTCTCGCCTGAGCGCCAATGATAAGGCTCTGGGCACGTGAACGACAATCGCTCCTCCCTTAATATCACCACCGTCAGCGACCCCAACATCAACGCCGACGACAAGCTCGCCGAGGTCAGGGAGGTGCTCGCCAAGCTCGCCGAGCGTGTGGGCGTCATGCTCCTGTTCGTTGAAAAAGAAGAAGAAGAAGAACCGTTTCAATTAAAGTTGAACCAGTTTAATTCTGGTTTTTAAACCAAATTGAACCAATTTGATTTTGGTTTATTAAACCAAGGGCATTTTCGGCATTTTAAACATTTTAAAGTTAGGTTGTCACAAAAACATTGTCATAGTACTAAAAAAAGAAGTTTATAGTTAGGGTATGAAAGTGTCATTTTACCATAGTTAGGTTGCTTAAAATATAAACCTTTTGATGGTAATAATAATAAAATATTTTAAAAACCTCACTAATGTATACCGTAAATATATTTACGCCTTTTTCTCTTTGTTTCTCAAGTTTCTTTATTTTTTTCTGATTTGACCACCACTTCGGTCCGTGCTCCATTTCAACCGGAGGATTTAGATCTGGCCGTCCAACGACACCATCCGTGCTCTGGCCAATGTCTCCTCCGTCCGGCTATGTCGGCTCTATACTGATGGATTGGTTCAATATTTGAGATTTGGTTGCTTTGCATATTTTGATATAATTCTCCTTTTATAAAAGGGAATAAATATTCAATTTTAATATTTGAAAATTGCTACAGTAAGTTCTTCGCGGTAACATATATGCAAATTTGGGAACAGGACAGGGACTTGCCTACAATGCGCATTGGAAGGAAGGAAAAGTCTTCAAATTGGAGATGCACTTACAATTATTGGCACGTGATAGAAGCAACTGTATTGGGCTAGCTATTGGGTCCAATACACGAGAAATAACGGCCCATCAGATTAGACAGAGAGGCCCAATTTCAATTATTATTTATGATATCCAAAACAGATGCTATTCAATTTTTGACTAAAGAATCCAAAAAATAAGTGGCTGAGGATGCATAGAGTAAAGGAAGCATAATTATCAGGAAAGCCCCACAAATTTAAAAAAAGGAAAAGTCCACTGCCAAATAAAATACAAATCCCTATGAACCGAACAACAAGTCACACATTAAATATCTATACGACGCCGTATCGTTCCACTAACTGACGTTTGACCACGCCGTGACGGAACATTAACCGCAATAGGCACGGCCACCTAACCTCCGTTAACATTCATCGTAGTTGACTTGACGTAAC
The DNA here is from genome assembly GCA_963920655.1 of Geranium rotundifolium. Lineage (NCBI taxonomy): Eukaryota > Viridiplantae > Streptophyta > Magnoliopsida > Geraniales > Geraniaceae > Geranium > Geranium rotundifolium. Next base: position 3,299,571 of record OY987318.1, read on the forward strand.
GGATAAGAAACCTGACAGTGACCTTGCCGTCTAGAGTTGGTGCATAACACGTCATTTTTACACGTGTGTTTCTCTCATTGGACGATAGGTTTCTGTGCCGTGACCAACTTGCCTAGTTCTGTTCTATAAATAACGGCCTCGTTCGCCTTCATCTACATCTGATTTCTTTCTATTGAATCGAAGAAGGCTCCAAACAAATCTCTCAATGTGAGTTTTCTCCTATTTTTTGTTTGGTTCTCGAGAAAATCCTAGGGAGATTAGGTTTTGTTTGTTGATTTTCGGTGCTGTTTTAGATCTATAGTTTCTGAGCCCTAATTCGTTGCCCGATTTCAATTTTGTATCGAATTGCTTCGTTTGTTTGTGGATCGGTTCCTGATCTTCTATTTTCTGTTTGGTTCTCTAGTAATTCGTACAGAGATTAGTGTTTGTTTGTCAATTTTCGTTGCTGTTGCAGATCTATAGTTTCTGATCCCTAATTTGTTGCGCGATTTCAAATTCGTCTCGAATTGCTTCGTATGTTTGTGGATCTGTTCCTGATCTTGTTGCTTTATGAGTTTTGTGTTGAGCGGTTTCAATTTCGTCTTGAATTGCTTCGTAAATTTGTGGATCTGCTCCTGATCATGCTTTATGAATTTCGTGTTGAGCGATTTTGATTTTGTCTCAAATTGTTTCGTAAATTTGTGGAGCCGTTTCTGATCTTGTTGCTTTGTGAGTTGTGTTGTGCGATTTCGATTTTGTGTCTTGCTTTGTAAATTTGTGGATCTGTTCCTGATTATGTTGTTTTGTGTGTTTAGATGCAAATATTCGTCAAGACTCTCACCGGCAAGACCATCACTCTCGAGGTCGAGAGCTCCGACACCATCGATAATGTCAAGGCCAAGATCCAGGACAAGGAGGGGATTCCTCCGGACCAGCAGAGGCTGATCTTCGCAGGAAAGCAGCTTGAAGACGGCAGGACCCTTGCCGACTACAACATCCAGAAGGAGTCAACCCTCCACCTGGTGCTTCGTCTCCGTGGTGGCATGCAGATCTTTGTCAAGACCTTGACCGGCAAGACCATCACCTTGGAGGTCGAGAGCTCTGACACCATTGACAACGTCAAGGCCAAGATCCAGGACAAGGAGGGTATTCCTCCGGACCAGCAGAGGTTGATCTTTGCTGGCAAGCAGCTTGAGGACGGTCGTACCCTAGCTGACTACAACATCCAGAAGGAGTCAACCCTCCACTTGGTGCTTCGTCTCCGTGGTGGCATGCAGATCTTCGTGAAGACGTTGACTGGCAAGACCATCACCTTGGAGGTCGAGAGCTCTGACACCATTGACAATGTGAAGGCCAAGATCCAGGATAAGGAGGGAATTCCTCCGGATCAGCAGAGGTTGATCTTTGCCGGTAAGCAGCTCGAAGATGGCAGGACCCTAGCTGACTACAACATCCAGAAGGAGTCGACCCTCCACCTTGTCCTGCGTCTCCGTGGTGGTATGCAGATCTTTGTGAAGACCTTGACAGGAAAGACCATCACCTTGGAGGTGGAGAGCTCTGACACCATTGACAACGTCAAGGCCAAGATCCAGGACAAGGAGGGAATTCCCCCGGACCAGCAGAGGCTGATCTTTGCCGGCAAGCAGCTTGAGGACGGCCGTACTCTGGCTGACTACAACATCCAGAAGGAGTCGACCCTTCACCTTGTCCTGCGTCTCCGTGGTGGTATGCAGATCTTTGTCAAGACCCTGACCGGAAAGACCATCACTTTGGAGGTGGAGAGCTCTGACACCATTGACAATGTCAAGGCTAAGATCCAGGACAAGGAGGGAATCCCCCCGGACCAGCAGAGGTTGATCTTTGCCGGGAAGCAGCTGGAGGATGGAAGGACCCTTGCTGATTACAACATCCAGAAGGAGTCGACCCTTCACCTTGTCCTGCGTCTCCGTGGTGGTTTCTAAGAGGGTACTTGTGGTTTCAGTTTCATCAATGTTTGAGAAAACTATGGTTTGGCCCTGTTGTGGCCTTTGAATAATTTGTTTGGATGTTATGGATTCTCTTTTAATTCAAGTTTGGTACCTTTTGTTCAATTATCTCTCTTTCATTCAGTTTTCTATGGTTGAATTGCTCTGTTACATTGATATTTGTCATTGCTTATCTGCCCAGGAGTATATGTTACTTATCTGCTTGGAATAATATTATGGGGAATATGTTTTTGTTCCACTGATGATAGTTAAATAGGCTGACCTTAGATTATTTGGCTTTGTGGGTTTGCTGTTGCTTTGAACTTCCCCTGGATTTGTTTCAAAGTGCCCCAATTCTGTCTATTTTGAATTTCCTCTTTTGATGTAATTCTCTTTGTTTTGATTATGCAGATGTATGTATAAACTGTGTCAATGTTGGAGGTGGTGAATGAATTTGGTGGTTCTGTTAGGGAATCACTTTATGAATACACTCCTAATTCTTTTGCATTTGTATTTCAGTAGAGCTTTTGGTTTATTCATCAGCAACACATATATGATGTTTAATTTGCCTACTTTTTTTCCAATATTAATGATCAGTTCATGTTTTGGCTCATATTAGGGTTGACCAAAAAAGCAAAATATCTTATCACTTCATGTTTCCTTGTTTTATTTGGTTTTGCAGGATTGGTCAATACTTTTATCTATTGGCATTGAATTTTCCATTTACTTGTTTCATGTCAGCATGATTAACCTTAATGTTCAATCATGTTTTTACATGACATATATGACTTTTTCTAGGGGTTGATCAAGTCAGTATAAGATCCAAACTCACAGGGAAATAATAGTTGAGGCTACAATATTGTGTATAGAATTGTACATGATTTCGGTTGATTTTAATTTGTGTTGTAATGTTGATTGGATACAAGAAGAAATTGTTTGAATGTTTTAGAGAAGACAAGGAATGATGAGAGGATAAAGAAGAGTATTTTGAACTTTTTACTTTAAAATTACGTTCGATTCATTCCCGCTTAATTTAAGTGTAAAAATAAATGGTAGGATTAGTGCAAAATCAACATTTTTAATTGAGAAAAATGTATAGTTGGGGTACTCATCTGTAATTTCCAAGAAAAATTAGCAAATACCCAAACACGTGCCTCGCACAAGGGTTCCAACAACTACTCCTGTAATCGAAACGGCACCGTTTCGACATGGCCATAAGTTCCCCAAAACGACGCCGCTCAAATCATCTTCAATTTTGACTCATTTGGGATTTTGAGTAGTGTTTGAAGAAGAACGCTTCGAGACCACCATAAGCTCCTCAATCGATCAGTCCCGTACTCACTTTTCAGTCACCATGGCCGATTTCCAGACCTCCACTCACCGAGCCAAGTGGGTCTTCACCCCTCAAGATCTGGTATGTCTTTCTCTCTCTATTGCTTTCTTTCGATGCGAGAATGAGACAAAATGCATCGGCTTTAGCATTTGACAAGTTTGTTTATTGTTTCAGTTGGAAAAATACAAAGCTGCAAATAAAAGAGCCATACAGGTGCTGGGTAAGGTATGCTTGAAGCTTTGCCTTTTGCACTGAATCGATATAAATTACCTGTATTGGCTATAGGTGATGGAGAAGTAACTAATGATGTAAAAGCACTAATGTGGTTGACTAAATATCATAGAAATAATGTTTACCCACAATTTTCCTTCCCACAACAAGTGTTATAGTTTTCCCTAGAAAGACCCACAACTTTAGATGAATAACAATTTCGTGAGCTCTTCTATGTAGGATTATACACACTGAATTTTTGTGTGGCTATTTTATATTTTCTTCAGAAATTGATTGTTGAAGATGTTTGCTATATTGTTGTGTTAAATGATTGATATTTACCGTGTTTGCTATACTGTTATGAAGTACGGTGCAACACTAATGGAAGTAGATATCGATGGATCACTATCATACCCAGAGCCTCAAAATAATGCCAAAGACAATGGTATATACTACTTCAAGAATCACATATTCTTTAGCACCTTTGTTTCTTTCCACAAAGTTCATTGTTTACGTTCTCTTACATTGTTATTTTTTCAGCTGAAAAGCATCGTCAAAAGCCCCTTAATATTGAAGAGGAACAATACATGCGAGTGTTTTTTGAGGGTAAACTCCAGGAAGTATGTAGAAACTTTCACTTCCCTCATAAAGTTCAGGTAATAGCTCTGTCAGTCTGTCACCCCCCACATGGAAAGAAGAAAAAGAATGCACAATCATGTTCATATTGGTTTTACAAGCCCTCTTGTATTTGTTTCATGTTTGTAGGCAACTGCTCTTATATACTTCAAAAGGTTTTATTTGCAATGGTCTATCATGGAACATCATCCGAAAAACATAATGTAAGATTAGTTTCATGTCTTGTATTTATGCATTACAACTGGCAAGTTGATTGGAAATAATGGGTATACAATATGAAATTGCTAGTGCATTTGGCGCATTGAGAACAAATATGTTCTTGTGGAGGGTGCTAACTGGGTGAAGAATAAAGAATGAATCTAAGCAAATTGTAGCTTTCTTTCATCTATTCAAAAAGCTATTAAATTACGTATGTATTTCTTACATTTGTATATACAATATGAAAGAACAATCTATACACACTTAGGCTATGCCAAAGGCCTGTGATACACATTGTTTTCTTGCAGAGCCTAAGTGCATATCGTGCTTTCGCCAAGTTACGTTATGCTCTTTACCATTTGTTCCCTGGTGTATTAATCCTTTTCCCATTTTTTGTTTCCCTTGATCAAATAATAAATATATTTTGTTGCTTGTTTACATAATAACTAACTAATTCGAAATTACGAGTTGTGTGTACAGGTTAACCTGCGTTTATGCAGCTTGTAAAATAGAAGAAAGTCATGTGTCAGCAGAGGAGCTCGGTAAGGGGATCTCACAGGACCATCACCTGATTCTCAATAATGAGATGATAGTTTATCAGGCATGGATATACCCCATATTGTGTATCATTGATGTCTCTGTGCTTTTACCCGAGCTTCCTTCTTTCCTTTCTTCCCTTGTCTCCTTTCTTATACGTGCCTCCTTTATTTGCAGAGTCTTGAATTTGATCTTATTGTGTATGCCCCATATCGTTCAATTGAAGGTTTTATCAATGACATGGAGGTAATTGTATTTGTGGTATCCATATACATATCCTCTGTTTTATTATTGCAAGGAATCTCTACTTTCTTGGATGTGAGTGATAGATTGCTTATTTGGTCTACCTGTATTGCTGTATTGCATTTTCCCACATATTTCAATGGGATCGATGGAAACTCTTTAGGATTTCTGCCAAGCAGGTACAGAGCAACTTCAATCACTAAAGGTAATTGTAGATGCCATTATCTATTAAATTCACTTTTAAGTTCTAATACATTTCCTTATGTATGCTTATTGATCTCATATTTCAATATTTTGTAGGAGACCGCTATATCGTTAGTTGATAAAATTATGCTTACTGAAGCGCCACTTCTATTCCCTCCTGGGCAGGTAGTTTTAGTAACTGCAACTTTGTTTTGCATTTACACTTTTTCTTTCTTTTTCTGCTCTTCATCAGTTTACTATATGGAGTATTGAATGACATGGAACTGAAAGAGTGCTTGTGTGTTCCAGAAATAAGTGAAGTGTCTTTGGTTATATTCATATTGCTTTTGGATTTCCAAACTACTCAAGCTTTATCATTTAAAACCTAGTTCTACATAAATTTTCCAAGTTCTTACAGTACAAAAAATAAGCATGTCAATTGAATTGGTGAAATATGTTAGGTTTTTTTTATGTTTTTTCCTTGCCATTGTGGTATAGAAGAGGAAAGGGGGAAAAGCATACATTGTTTATTGTTTACAGCGAGATTTATATGTATTATTATTTAACTATTTCCGACATAATCAAAGGCATTGTCACTCTTCTCTTTATTTGTCCCTGCTTGGAAAATAAAACATTCTTATAGCTTTTAGGATTGATAAACCGGTGAAAGTCAACTTGTTACCCACTCGAGCATTGTTTTGGCTGTAGTTGTTGCATTAAGCACAAAAGTTGCCAGTATGGAAAATCCTATTACATTGTGCTGAACTCTGCCCCAAGGTAGGGTAGTATTTTCGGCTGCTGATTTGTAAATTAGTTGCCTGGACAAATTCAGAATTCAAGCTTGTAGTTTGTATTGGCCTGTCCAATACCAGAATATATTGATGGAATTCAAAGTTTTTATTTGGTGCAGTTGGCATTGGCTGCTTTGAGTCGTGCTAATGAAGATCACAATGTTATTGACTTTGAAAGGTATTAGTTTGTGATAAAGTTCCAAGTCAAGTCTCTGTTGCTGTTGGTTATAACTGTGGAATAGATAACAGTTTGTGTTCAGATATTTAATTTTGTTTCTTGGATTGTGCAGTTACCTGGGGAGCATTCTCTCTCAGCAGAATTCTACACACACCTATTCGGAACTTGATGAGTCGATATGCCACATCAATGCTTTGGTACCCTATTTCATTTTGTCTCTACTTTATATCGGTGTAGGACAATGCAATCAGTGTGTGCTTCTTACATTTTTATTTGTCTACAGGCAACCAAACTAAAGATCCCTACAGAGAAAGATTTGAAGCACATAAACCGGAAACTAAAGTCTTGCTGGGGCCTTAGTTCACATGACGAGTACTTTCTATACCCCTATCTTTTTCGGGCCCTATAATTTTTGGCCTTTGCGCTGATTATGAGATTGCAGGAGCAAGAAGCGTGACAAGAAGTCAAAACACAAATCGAAAAGGAGTTCAAATGAAATAGCTTGATCTTTTCATTTGGGTCAGCTCTGCCCCTACTTCTTGCACATCACTTTTGTGTATTGCATTGTGAATTCATACTGAATGTTTTTGCTTTGTATTTCAGGTTAAGCTTAAACTACTGCCTATGGTGCAACTTTCTGAATGTGCTGTGCTATATTTATATGAGAAATTAGAGATAATTTATTTATGAATGTAATGACTTCTTGTGGTTTTTACATTCTACTTTGGTTCCATAATTAAATACATGGCAGAATCATCATGACATACGGTGCTCAATAGTTTATACTCATTTTCTTGGTAGGAGATATTAACTTTGTTACCTTTCTTCATTCCCTGTAGGAATTTATTGGGATTGGCAATGGGGCTTGTTTGTGTGGTTTTTCTATGCCCCAAACCTGATTTCTTATATATCCTTTTGAGGTGTCACATTAACTCTCGGCAGATACAAAGAATATTTATTTTTTGGAACTCGATTTATTTAAAACTCATTCAGGGGACTTCACAAAACATTTTTGAACTTAAGCGGAGTTAAGCGAAACTGTCCTATATTTAAGGGTAGCTAAGCAGAATTTTCCTATTAATATATGATTAATAATTAATACTAATAATAAAATGTTAATTGTGTTTGAACATGGTAGCAAAACTATAATTTCTTATGAGGGGTGCTTTTGTAATTTTAGGAAAAATATAAAACTTTGGACGTGTGATGTGTGTATCTTGTCACAAATGAAATTTAAGAGAAGTAAATTGTGTCATTAAAAGTTTATGGGATAATTTTACATACATAACATCCCCCTCTTACAAGATTTTTTCTTATGAATGTAGTAAATTGTAGTTTTGGACAAATTCTGTATTTAACAGCATTCTTTATGAGAATGCATCCTCTTTAAGCTAGTGTTTTTTCAGAAGTTGCAATATTATCTGCCTGATTTCAGGTTAGTCTTTGATGTGCAAAGGATTATCTGATAGAGTTGTGTATGGTTTAACCTTTTCATCAACTTATGGGGTTGTTTAAGCAGAGAGGAGATGGAATCATGATTCATTAGGGATCATTTAGAAGTTGCACATTGATTTTTTAGTGTATTATTGTATTTGATGTTTATGGCCTTCTTAACATTTGTTTATCAGCAATAACCACAGATATTAAGTTGAGAATAGATCATTTTCCGTATGTTAGATATGTTTTGAATTGAATTAATTATGAACCTACTGAGATTAGTAAGGATGGTGCTTTCGGTACCAGTGGGTAAAACGTCCAGCAGAATCACAATAATTTTAGTAGGTGTTTTATTCACCGCTTTTATTTCGATTATATTTAGCTTTTACACTCTTTGTGGTTAAAAAAACTTTGATATTTCTGTGGAGGAAATGTATAAACTCCAAGTCACATTGCATGTGCCCTCTGTGAAGTTTTGTTTTGTTTTGTTTTTGGTTATGTGGTTTCTACTCTGTACCTGTCACTTATCAATAATAAGAGCTGCCAAAAACTCACATTTCACCTTCAGATTGATGTGTTTCTCTCCATAATTATTGTATTGTTCTTGTGTTTGTCATTGTTATGAATTATTGGATCAACTATTCACATTATTCACAAGATAAATAGGATAGTGACCTCTAAGTATACAATTATTTTTTTTCAGCAAAGGACAGTAAGTTAAAAAGAAGGTGAGCTTCCAAGGTGATCCAAGTGAGGATCTGACACAAACAAACGAAAGATTCAGAAAATTCTCAAAGCACGTATGATAAGGTTTTTGATGTTTTCCTTGTTCATTTCATGAAATTTCAATACTATAAAAATCGACTTAATGTTTTGTTAATCCCTAATTAATCGCAGACTATTATAGAACACTGAAATTCACATATTATAGTCATGCAACACCAAACTCTTGTATTATAGAGCATTGTGAAATTCACAAATTATGAACTTACCATATGGCAAAAATAAAAACATTTACTATAGTATGTGTTACATTCATATCATATGAATGCCAATAAAAAAATATATTAGTACGAATGATTTTATTTTTCTAATATTTTTTACTTGTCTAAATCTGGCTCGACTCGTTTGGAACTATCTAGACACACATTGATCCGTCTAACTGAATTTTTACATAAAATCGAATCGGTGTTCTTAAAAACTTTCCTTAAGCGTCGCTGCCTAGCCCGATTTTCAGAACACTGTTCAGATAGTTGGTGGTTGAGAGCCTGCAAGTCAAAAGCAGCTAAATTATCTGCAGAGAATGATTTCAAATTGGAAGATTGCACTATCATCCTTAATGTAATGGGATTTGGGGCCAATGGTGGTGCTATTAGCATCTTTATTGACTGATGGCTTTGCTGATTTATATAACATAATTGCAGATCTTATAGTGATTTGGTGCCTTATGTTTGGGACCCATCACCTGCTAGAGGATAGAGATTCTCTTTGCTTTGTTGTGGTTCATGTTTGGAACTGGACATTTTACCAACTAACTACAAACAATTGATTCTTCTCTTGGCCCTTCTCTTCCCTCCAATATCTTTTCTATGTGGGATATATATGTTACACCGAGAGGATTTATTTTTGTGGTTCGCTGACACTGTGTCAACTTACGTCTACGTACAAATGATACTTAGTGGAGGGAATTAAAATACAAAAATCATCAAGTGAGTTCAGATAGATTACATACTTTCTAATAAAAATTATATGTGAATGTGGTCGACACATTATTAACAAATCACGTAAGTAAATATGGTATTCTTGTTTATTGTTATATTTTGGGAAAATGACACTTTTGTGCACCTTAATATACACTTTTGACACTTTCATACACTAATTTTTTTTTTCTTTTTTCCATACCTAACTTTCATTTTGGACAATTTACCCTTAAAATTCTCAAAATACCAAAATTACCCCTGGTCTAATGGAGAGAACCGGCCCAATTTTTTAAAGAGTGTGAAAAGACGAAATCACCCTCAACTATTCATCAAATTTTCAAGTGAATGCCGTTGGACCCTCCTACTTCATCAAAATAGAGCGTCGTGAGCATCGTGAGCACCTCGTCAATCGCCGGAGCATCATGAGCATTGTCGATCGTCGGAGCTTACCTGCTGGGCTTCGTACCTGGTGACCGGAGTGACCGGAGTTGGTGGAGGTGACCGAAGTTGTGCCAAAATTTTCCGGCGAGTGAAAATTTTGAATTCTTGAACTCATTTCTTATTCCCTCTATCTCTTTTCCGGCCATTCTGTGCCGGAGACGATCGTCGGAGCACTGCATTCTACCATTTTGGTCACTGCCCATTGCCCACCTCGTCGATGCTCGCCATTTTGTGTTGTTGAGGCTGCAGAGGAAGAACCATGGCCGGCTCCGACGAAAAATCACCGAAGAAGACGAGAAGGAGGGGTCGAGGACGATGGGGTCGAGACGGACACCTTGGCGGAAGTGTTCTTGAGGCCTCGTTGGTCTACCGTGCTCCCCACATGCCGGAGAAACCCCGACGATAGATGCTGGAGAAACGCCGGTGAGGAGGGGTGGCGGCGGAGGAGGAGGAGGAGAGTAACAGTTGAAAGGGTGGCATACTTTTGAAAATTTGATGAATAGTTGAGGGCAATGTCGTCTTTTCACACTCTTTAATTAGACCAGAATTAAAACAGATTTAATTTTTGTTCAGTTCAAGGGTATTTTGAAATTTATGAAGAAAATTTTCCCAAAATGAAAGTAAGGTATGGAAAAAAGAGAAAAAAGAAGTTAGGGTATGAAAGTGTCAAAAGTGTATATTCAAGTGCACAAAAGTGTCATTTTACCTTATATTTTCAATTAATTGTTTGTTCATGTATAAATCTTTCTTGTTATAACAGTTTCAAATGTAAAGTCTTGCATATCGTGAAGCCTCAACATATATGTTCTACTACTACATTAAATCATGATAAAAAGAATATGAAAAGATTTAACAAGCGGCCAATAGGCCTAAACCAAATCACCGAACCCAAAATATTAGATATTGTGGGTAAGGGGCAAGACTACCATGTTGACTAATCCTCATGTGATCATAATCGATTCAAGATATATCTAACATAGATTGATTACTCATGGGGTGTAGAATCATACCACAATCAAGCTGACATGTGAAAGTCTGAAGATGCAAATAGTGATAACATGACCCATATAAAATCTCAAACTGACATGTGAATGTCTGAAGATGCAAATAGTGATAACATGACCCATATAAAATCTCAAGCTGACATGTGAATGTCTGAAGATGCCGATAGAGTGATAACATGTATCATTCTTTTGATGCTATACACTAATTCCCTTGTTGGATATGCCTTGATTCGATTATAAACCTATTGAGATTAGTCAAATGAGTGGTTTCACTATAGACGTGTATTGTATTAGGGTTCGTGTTTTTTCTTTTCCTATTATGATTAGATTGCAATATATAACTTCACATTACGTAACCTAGACGAACTATTAGTAATTTTATTCACCCCTTTCCATAAGAGTTCATCTCCCATACATACAGAAGTAGTCGTACAGCAAACCACATAAATCTTATACTATTGCCTACCCTTACTTTCAATTATTTAGGTTTTCGCACCATCCAATCTTTCGATATAATACTGTTCTTTACGTGCATATCAGATTAAAAAGATCCACGCAAGTTACGACCGACTTTACACATTTATCATGCTAGTTTCACTCTCTTCTAGTACTACAAGACAACATTATCGACAAGGTCGTTGTCATGGTGAGCTGTTACAATAAGAACAATACAAAACCATTTGACCTCATCTATTTGTTCTGTTATTATAGTAACAGTCACTTTGAGATGCTAAATACACACTTTTAGATCTGTTTTGATGGATCAAAGAAAGTGACGCTAACCAAACTCTTCTCCGCACGTTTCACATATACTTTCCTAAACACCAAATATCAAATGAATGACCAAAACTCAACTTTTACACAGCATGCCACAAAAGAAAGCTTTTATTAACTATCTAGATCCATATATTATATGATTTGTGTAACATGGTCATTGATCTTCAACTACCTATCAAACTTGTTAGGAGTTTTTTTTTCTCAACTAACATTCTCCCAAGTTTCTTGATTCATCATCCAAGAACCTTGTTTCCAAAATGTCTGTTCCTGCTATTAATATCACAATCCCAGTTTCTGTGTTTTCGCATCGCCAACGATATCGATCTCTGAGGTCTCTGCCACTTCACCCATGGCCGACTCCGAGCACTCTTCTTCTGATGACAACACTTCTATGGACTTTCTAGGTACCCATTTGCCTACACATCTCTTTCTCTTGCTTACCATCAATGGTTCTCAGTTTTCTTGCATGTGGGTCTCTGTGGATGGCCTCAAGTTCATTAGTCTTTTTTGTTTTGTTTATGTTTATGTGTGTTTTTTTATAAATATTTTAAGGTGAACAAGAATATTTCGAGTTGTGCTGGAATATGTCTTGAATCAAGATTGAACTCCCTATGCTAAGTGGTCCACCGTATGCTATGTTAAGGGTTTTGGTGATTTAGTAGACTTAACTTTTGGGTTTATGTTAGATTAGATTTTTGTTTCCTTTTCTGATTAGGGCTTAATTGTAGTTTTAGCCGAACGGTTTGTTGATTATGTAATTCCGATTCCATGTCATCATACTTTTTTTCTCAGCAAGTAGAGATATGTATTAATGAAACCGGCAAAACTCTCCCAAGGTGGGAAAGAAGAGCCAGCACAATTTCATCAATACAATAGGTGAGAAATTGAGAGTTGAGGTGGCTAAAAAGAAAGATAAAACAATTATTCAATCTCTTTAGCTTGTGCTTCTGTCTTGATGATGGAAACGATTGATGACTAACATAGAACTGAAAGATTATAAGTCTTGTCAGGACTCAACCCAAAATGATTTTCAGAATTCTTTAGTTGAGATGCTCTTCGACTTAATAGACTTCCGAGACTTAGATTGATCCACGTCATCATATTATTTGCAAACCACGTAATCCTTGGTGTTCTTGTAATTCTTTTACCCCAGTTATGTTTTTTTTCGTGATTCGTTTTTTCTGGTCATAACATGTCATTTTTTCTAATTGATTGATTGTGTGTTGATTGATGCAGCGGAGAGTAATGAAGAATCCAAGCTCCAATTTTCAGAAGACGAGGAAACACTAATAATCAGGATGTACAACTTGGTTGGAGAGAGGTCACATTCTTTTTCAATCAGTAATATCGTCAGCATGAGAATTGGAACCAGCGACTTCCCAGACATGTTTCGAAAGAGTTTAACATGAAAATTGTTTGTAAATTTTCAGGTGGTCTCTAATAGCTGGGAGGATCCCAGGAAGAACAGCTGAGGAAATAGAGAAGTACTGGAATTCAAGATACTCAACAAGTGAATAGAGACTTTGAGCAAAGCAAGAAATTACAAAAAGCATATGGTTGGTTGGGAGTTGGAGGACTTGTCTCTCTCTCCTACAGTTCATCATGTCTAGTTTATGTTTCTGTCATCACATGTTACCTTTTAAGGATCCAAGTAGAGAGTCTCATCTTCATCTTGTGTGGTGTTTAATGTCTTTTAGGTGTTCTGGTTTTACAGCCTCAATTTTTTCAAAAGTGTCCTTGTAAAGATTATATGCAACTTCTTGACATTCAAGTCTTTGTTGATTACTGTGTATTATAAGAGAATAACGTATCAGAATAAATTTGAAAATTAAGTGTCAAATATTATATTTACTAATTTAGTGACAATATGTTAATTACCTCTGGTAGAAAGCTCTTATTAAGAGAAAATATATTATAAAATCAGAAAGTAGTTTCGACAAGGTTAGAACATTGAAGGCATAGATTTAAATTTAAACTAGATTATCAAAACTTAATCAGGTAAAAGTTTAGCCTGTTATTTAAAGAGCCCATTTTGAGAATTTTTCCATAATCTTATCCAAGTTTGATCTATTTTCTCTCCAAGTACAAACTTTTCAAGATTAGGTTCTCAAACTTTTAAAGGTCACATCTTTTCTGTTGATTCCAATTAACAACTTGTCTTCCATTTTTAACTTTAGTTTGTGACTTTATTGGTGAATTGTGAAGGAATAACTAAAGCAAGTGGACATGCTGATTTATCAATATTTTTCTTCTCAAAGACTTTATTTGCATAATTGCATCCTTTCTTCTGAAGAGATTATGTGATTTTCCACCCGAAAGTCAAAAATAAAGTTTTCTTCAAAGATGATGTCTCGAGTTTATAACAAATTCTTCTTCAAAAGATATAGGGTAAATTTCACATGACCCCCCTTAACTATACGCGTGTCTCACATGACCCCCTTAACTACAAAATCAATCTGTGAGGTGCCTTAACTATCCAAAAATCCCACTTTACATTTTTTGTTGACTTTTTTCAAAATTCTGTTATGTTTTTTGTGAAATGACGAAAATACCCTTATATCTGACAAATGAAAATAAATAAATAAAAATGATTTTGAACTTTTTTTTCTATTTTCTTGTTGTACAAAATAAAGAATAAAAATAATATTTTAGTATTAATTTTTTATTTTAAAAAAGTTATTTATAAAAATTAATAAAAATAAAAAACGATGTTTAAAAGTAATTTTTTATTTTTAAAATTTTTTTGTAAAAAAAACTTTTTAAAAATTATTTTTACTAGAGAAAATTAGAAAAAAAAGTTCAAAATCATTTTTTTTATTTATTTTAATTTTTCAGATAGAAGGGTATTTTCGTCATTTCACAAAAACTTAACAGAATTTTGAAAAAAAATCAACAAAAAAAGGTAAAGTGGGATTTTTGGATAGTTAATGCACCTCACAGATTGATTTTGTAGTTAAGGGGGGCATGTGAGACACGCGTATAGTTAAGGTGGGTCACGTGGCACTTACCCAAAAATATATTTTTTAAAATATGTAAACTAGAATCTTTGACATTCATGAAATCGAATGTTAATTAAACCTTTTCATTTTTTGATTAGGGGCCGATTCATGTCATGGAACATGTCTTCAGATGCCATAGAGTATTTTTGCAGCATATGATGAGATATAATTTAAACTTGTTTGGATAATGTTTTACCAAATTATAATTTTATAAGACCTTAACATCTTGTTAAATCATCATTAATCCAGTAAGTAATATTTGTTAGAATCTCATGCCAAAGGATGTGTATCCCATCACCACATGACAAGAACTTTGCTAAATCTTTTTCACAATCAACACATAATTAGAAACATAAAACATGCGATAGTTAGAATTTGATGTTGCGTACGTGACTAAGAAAAAATCTTTATCAAAATTCGTTGATTCGTAAGAATACCGGAGATGATAGATTTGAGGAAAATCTCGATTTTTTTTATTAAACTTCAAAAACTATTGAATAACAAATACCGTATGAGAGTGCTTAAATAATGAAAACCTAGCCAAACCCTAATTGTAGAAAAGAAAATACTAAACTTATTGGAAAATGAAACAACTATTAAAAATTATAAAAAAAACTGCCCGAAACTTATTAAACGCGATTTTGACCCTCCAAATGATCTCCGATGGTCGAAATCCGTCGTACCAAATGGAATAGCCATGACTTTGACTTAGACCGCCGTTTCTACCCGGAAAACACTAGTCTTTTGCCCAAATCTGACACTTTCGCGATAACTTTGAGTGTTCTAACTTCTGCATACCGACTTATTCGACTGCACTCCATCAAAATTTAATCATATTCTGTGTGTTCAACTAGATCAGCTTTTGAATTGTTCCATATGCATTCCCAGTAACCTTATTTTGCATCAAATATATAAAAAAAACATTCGGGAAGGCAAAGAAAACCAAACACACATAATTGTAAGAAACAAGGGTGAAATAAACTGAAGTTGTGAGAATAAATTTCGTTTAGTCCTACATTGATGCGGTTGCATCAATAGTTAAATGAAATTGTCATAACTTGTTATAATTGATGCATCTTTAATTCATTCATGTCCCATTGGAATGAAAATAATACAGCTCATAACCTGCCAAGAAAGTGAAGTTTCTGCTTCATTCTAAAAGAAAGAAATTCCTCTAATGTAACTTCAATGATTGTAGTAGCTATTACACATCAAGGTTTTGTGTACCGACACCACATAATAATAGGCCATGCTACTACAGTACAATTAGTGCACTGCACCGAGTAATAAAGAGACACCAAAACTTATTGTAAAGTTGACATATACGAGTCTTGAAATCACTTGTTCCAATCATATATGTAAGCGGGCCAAACATTTAATAAGTTTTTCGAATTCGATTCATAATATATTTACCGAGATAATGGAGTGCCGGGAAGGAAACCGCGGGTAACAGTTCTGGTTCTTAAAATGAAGAACCAGAGAGTTCGGTTCGATTTTGACCGGTTCGGTTCTGGAACCATGCCTACCCCTAAACGGGATAACTCAAACGTTCAAAACTTAAGTGACATTTCCGTTAATTTTCACAGCAGATACAAATTTGAACATGAGTGAACAAGAGTTTTTGCGATAATATAGTGAAAAGAGAGTGTAAAAAAACAAGTATAAGATGATTTTTTACAATTTTCCCTTAAATCAACTATATATCTTATTCATCATAATAAAATATGATTTTTAACATATTTGTAATGAATATTTACGGTAAAATTTATACGAACCGAGTTCAAACTTTACTAGTTTCTTTAGGTTAATTACGCAATCTCGCTTTAGCCCAAGCTAAGCCATGACAAATATATTTTCATTCAGCTCATTTACACTCACAGCCACAATATTCTTAACATTGTTCACTTTAATTTAGTGATACCACTATTTAAGACTTTGGTTGTAAACTCGTTCATCTCCAGGCTGAGCCGAGTCGGAGTGTAAGCAACCAAAACTCGAGATCAATCACGTAAACTCAATTACGCTCATTTGCACCCCTTAACCGTGATATTCTTATACTATTTCCCTCTGTTTCGACGATTCGACTCATATTTCATCGATATTTCACTTCCTATACCGAATCAAACTCGTACAAAAACCAACATTATTGTGAACAGAACCAAAACCCCAACAACAACAATAATAAATTAAATAAATAATTCTTCACCAAAAAAACTCAAGCCCAGGGGCTCAAAGAGCACTCAAACGGCATCGTATCGAAGCGCTCCGTGTCCTTGCAGTAGTCGTAGATGACGAGGTTCCTCTGGACCCAGGCGTGGTCGTTTTTCTGGTCATCAGACAAGTGCCAGGCGTCGGTCTGGTCCCACCAGTTCTGGGTGGTGGTGGAGACGCAGTCCGGGTAGGGGTCGACCCACTGACAGGCGTCGACGGTGAAGTCCTTGTAGGAGGACACAAACGGAGCTCTCTTCCAGTCGGTCTTCTCGAGGCCTCCTCTCGTGGCCCATTCGTCGGCGTTCCAAATGCTGGAGAACAAGAACATGGGCTTTTCGTTGGGAAAGAAGTTGTTGGGCTTGCCGTTGTTCTTGTACACTCTTATGGGCACTTGGTCCACAAAGAACCTAAACATTAATTAATTAATGTTAAACAGAGTTCCACAAGTTCATGTTAGTATTGTAGAAAAGCATGACACAGAGAGAGAGAGGGTCTTTCTACAATTAATTTAAAAATAAATCAAATTAATAACTTAATTTATATTTATAAACGATTAATTGCATAACTCAGAAATTTGACAATTACGATTTCCAAAAGACTTGAAATTTTTAAGAGATAATTGTAACAACAAGCGATGTAGTTTTGCATATTTGCAAAGAATTATTGTATATTTCGGTGATTGCAAAACCTCCATTTCATATGAACTTATTTTTTCTTTTAATAACAACTTTAAAATGAATTGAAAAAGACGAAAGCATCTTTAAATTAAATTTTTTGAATTGCATGTAAAGAATAAAAGTATTTTTTAAAATTTAATCGAAAAATTATAGGTAAGAAATATAGAAAATTAAATGAACTCCTTGTAATAAAAAAGTAGGATATTATACCACCCGTTTTCTAATTATTCTTAATTTCATTGCCATTTCGGACACAAATCCATTTCATCAAAATCAATGAGTATGAAAAAGAAAAGAGATGTGATTTAGAACTTACACAATCTGTTGATTGTTCCAAAGAACAGAGTAGGAGTGATAATCCTCGGTGGGATCGAACCAGAGGGAGTGCCTCATCTCTCTGTTCCCAGTCCCATTCTTGTACACATTTGTTTGGATCAAATAAGGTTGACCTGTTCTGTTCCCCAAGAACTCGAAATCCAGCTCATCTCTGGTCGGTCCTGCCCCATTTTCTGTGCACATCTGCAGTGTTATCGAATCAGCAACCAATTGACATGAAATCACTAAGAAATTGAGTTTCAGATCAGTGAAATTACATAATAAGCTGTTACTACACCGGCGGAGTCGCCTCCGACCAGCTTGAGCTTCATGCTGAACCACCCGAATCTGTATCTCTGCTTTGTCTGAAACCCACATCCTATTTTCGATCAAAAAGTCGTTGTATGTTATAACGAGAAAGATAAATATAAAAAATATGTACAAATTCTAAGTCAGTCAGCACAAATATTGAGTGATTTATTGATAATATGTTAATTATGTGCACAATGTAAGTGCGAAAGAGAAAAGGATTTATTGATTATTTCAAAATATAAAATTGCTCGAGTGATCAGTTAGGTTACAAATAAATACTAACATATAGTTTGGAGGGTTAATCTGCGCCCCCAAAACCCTGGTCTAGGCCATGACATTTTTCTTCTATACTTGTTAGTGAGACTATCGTTTTATCGAGGTCACTTCGTGCCTCAAAATCTCTAGATTAGGGGGTTTGGCCCCGACCAGGAAGAAAAAGAGGCTTTATTGGTAACATGTAGTTTCGAGGGTCATTTCGCGCCCCTGAACCTCAGGCCAAGACATTTACTCTCTAAACCCGTCAAAGAGACCATAGTTTTATTGGGGCCATTTCGAGTCTCTGACCTCTAAATCAAGACCCTCTAGCCTTGAACCCGATCAACGAACGAGTTTAGGCTGATTCAAAACATATTTCAACCAAAATAGTATGTATTAGCTGAAATTAGAAAAGAAAGAAAACAACAAATGGGCGAGGGCATGGAATGCCTCTTGAAACCGTATACTATTATCTACCTGTACACTACCCAATCACTCGAATCTGTCAGTAAAAACGACATTTTATCATTGTTCTAAACATAGAGACTAATCAGAAAATAAATCAGACTGAATAAATAATCATAAATTATAAGGGATTGATCGATGATTAATCATCGAACAAGTCGGAGATTTTTAGAGCACTGCATTTTATTAGGGGACAGTTCACGACCCTCAGGCCACAAACCTCAATTAACAAAGGAGTTCAGATTGATTCTAGACATATATCAACAAGAACGATACAAGAATGTAAATTGACATAAATTACCAAAAAAAGAAAATATGGGTTTTATTCAATAGATAGAGTACCTGTATCCTTGTCCAGAGAGAGGTACCAGATCTGGCCATCCTCAGAGGTCTTGAAGTGGTTCTCAGACCACATTATATCAAAATTGTCTTCAAAAGAAGGTTTTGCAGTGCCTGCAGCTTCTGAAACTGAAGAGCAAGAAGCAGCCATGAAAGCTGCAAGAAGCAGAACAATTCCCATTGAAGAACAGACCCTTCTCTCCATTTTTCTTGTGGATGAGAGAACTGAAGATCCATCTCAATATTGCATTAAATGACACCAATTCAAGGGCATAATTGGAAACCAAGTTGTCATTTTAATTACCAACATCATTTAATTATCCATATATTATCAGCTGATTTCATGCATTGAGAGCATAAATGGAAAAAACAATACAAGGAATGTGAATTGGAGATTGGTGGGCCATGTGCAGGCTTGGTTTGTGAATTATTCGAATTTTTCTTTCTATTTCATAAAATTGTTCTTTATTTCTTGTCTTTGTTGTTGGATCTTGAAAACAGCAAATTAAAGGAACTATATTGGCTATAGCCTTGAGCTTCACAAGTAAAAGATCGAGAAAGGTTCTTTGATATGAGGAAAAGGTTATTATTTACCGCAGACCAACATGCCCACCCACATTAACCAAGAAAGCTACTTTCATAATTCTTAAAAATAAATTTAAAAAAAAACGAAAATACCCTTTACAATTTTAAAGTAAAATATAATAAGAAAATAATTATATTTATCATCGAAACATGACATGCATATAACCCATTTTCTAGTTTTGGCAAAAAAAAAAAAAATTGAAAGTAAACCGAGTTTTATTTAATAAATATCAACTAACATGGCATCAAGTCGGACAGCTGAAGCTACAGATGTAGAGACAGACCCCTCGCTACAATCTCATCTACTGTTAGTTAAAGCATGTTTGCCCAATTCGTGAGCCACTTTATTACAAGACCGACGCGCAAATAATAAAAATAAATGTAGTTTGGGAGTTGAGAGAATGCGCAGACAGTTGTAGATAATACTCCCGAACATGTTTCTAGTTTGTTTCCCTTGTCGGGCATGGTCCACCACCCTAAGGCAATCAGTTTCAATTTTCACCTCCGACCAGCTCTTTCCTTTTGCCCATGATAAAGCCTCTCTGGCACTTACGGCCTCCACCTCTTCGGAATGGAGATAACCCGAAAAACGTCTACAAATAGCTCCCACAATTCGACTATCTGAATCCCAACCGATAAGCCCTACGCTCCAGTTCCTCCTCTCTACATCTATTCCCATGTCCACATTTATCTTTAGTCTACCTGGGGCCGGAGGAACCCAACCTCTCAGAGATGCTGACACAAGTTGATGTGCACCCGAGGATCCTCCCGAAGGTTTTGACGCTGCCCAGGCTCTCCGAAGCCCTTTGGCAGTCGCTGCCACTCTTGCCGAATGGAAGGCTTCCATTTTTCAAACTGCTTGATTCCTTACCCTCCATACTGCCCAGAGTGTGATAGCCCACATGCTTGCTTCGTCCTCCCTCTCTATCCAAAAAATCCAGTTACTTATTGTCGGGTCTGTCCCTATGTTTTCTCGGATCTTTTGTAGAAGTTTACCCACAGATAGGTATCACTGCTCTACACTTAAAAAACACATGATATGCCGTCTCGTGTAGATGGCCACAAAGAAATTAAGAACCAATCTAGTTTTGGCACAATTGATTGATGAATAAGATAAAATTTTAGTTTTATGTGAATCAAAATTAAAAAATATTTTTATTATTTAATTTTCAATTATAATTTCACCCATAAACAACTGTTTCACTATGTATCAACTCTATATTCATGGTAAATCAAACTTTAACTATATCTATAATGATATTTATTTTCCCATGTGAAGTTAAATAATGCAGACACTTCTTGGGGAGCTTGACAATACATGATGAATTTTTTTTATTTGGTCACAAAATTTAGTAACATGTTGGAGAACATAAGCATATGGTATGTCTAATATAAGATGAGTAGATGAGTGATGAAGCTGGCAAGACTTAGTGACAATGACCCCACCATGTATGGTTCAAATTCAATTATTGCACTCTATTTGGTAAATTTCACAATGGGTTAAGTGAATAAAACATGTGGGTAATTCATTAGAAAGCCTTAAATTATGTTCTTTCTATACCTTCTTTTTGGATTCATTTGCTTATTACAACATATGAGAGTGAGTCTCACTTTAGCTTCCTTTATCAATGTCTCTTATTGGGTATTATGAGTATCTTTTTATTTGATTAATTACTTAACCAAACACCATAAATTAGCCATACTAAACTTACTAGTATTTTTTCATTAAAATTTATGTAGACTTTTAGGTGATAATTAACATATAAAATTAATATTTTCTTTTTTATTACAATTATTAAAATTCATGTTCTTACGTATGCTTCGATTATGATTTATGGAGGAGTTTTTATTTGTATTTAATTAGTTTGTGTATATTTATTGTGTTGTTCAATGACGGATAGTATTTAGTTTGTTGTTTATAAGCTGTTTGCGCTGTTAGTGTTGTTCGCTTGCGTCTGGAGTATGGTTATATTGTTTGCAAAGTTGATTGAGGTTGCTCGATATGTAGTGGGTTTTCGGTGTTTCTCCAGCTTGTCGGGATGAAGATTGTGACTCTGCATCATAATAACTAGTCATCAAATTTTATTTAATTGTTCGCAGCATCAGTACACGCTCGGTTTATGAGTGTGAGAATTCTCCGAATAGCGGCTATTTGAGACTTGAGATGAGGAATATAGAGGGGAGGGGTAGTATTGTAACTTGAAAATGGTAGAGAAAGGAAGGTGTGTGAGGTGAGGTCCATCTCATCACGTGGAGCAGAGGCAGAATCACGTGCTGGCTCAATCTGAGTGTCGGTGGAAAAAATGGATTTTGTCATGCTGCTTTCGGTCCAGCCACTTGCCAACCATGCACTATATAGGGTTGTTTATTTATTGGCTCTATTTTTATTTTGACACCCACAAACTATATATTAAAAATAAAAACATATTGTTTATTTTATTTGAAAGATAAATTACTATTTGTATCTGTTAAGTTAGTAATTTTTACAGGTTATATATTGGGGTTTATTTTGGTGAACTCAATCACAAGTGCAGACATAAACATTTCGTTACCTGAAATAATTATTTAATAAAAAAATGTAATACTTAACTATTTGATATTTTTAATAAAAAAAAATTGTGAATTTAATTATCTTTTTAATTTAACATTTTTTAATCATTCATAACACTCAATTTATTTTCTTATTTTCTCTCAAGTTTAATAAATTAAAATGGAAGCATAATTTATAATTTTCAGTTAAATATATCATGCGGTCCATATATTGCTTGTGGGCTGAAGTAACTCAAATAAATGAATAAAACTCAATCAATACCTTTTATGAATTTTAGATGATACAGATCAACACTCATAATTTAAACCAAGTAAATTGATATCTGAACAATTTAAAATTCAAATTTAATAATGACATTAATAAACTCAATACTCGAACAAAATACATTAAAATTAGTGAGGGCGGACACTTTAGACCTGGAAGCGCCCCAAATCGTGACTAAAAAATTGAAAACTTTGGTAATTGGTCAGTTTTAATTCTAATTTCTAGAGAACTAGTTAATTCAGTTTATTTTCAATTTTAACAGTATCGACTAACCAATCCAGTTTTATTCAGTTTATAAAATTTTTTTGTCTATAAATCAAATTAAAGTTCACCTAAGTCTACTCATAAATCTAGCCAACCTAAATTTCGTGGAACACAAGCATGAGAAGGCCAAATTTGACATTGAAAAGGGCCACAAAGCGGGCCACGGCCCGGCCCATTGACGAATGACGGCTAGCCGCTGTAACTTGCAACATTAATCACATCACAATTAAACCAAAACAAGTAATTAAGAAGCCAGGCTGTATAGTTCATGTATTAGACATTGAATATGGCTCTCAATTAGCGTAATCACTCAGCAACGACACAAAAGGGTTTTAATTACACTACCAATACTCATCCACATCATATATGGATTATATCCATATAATCTAATTGAAACTCATATTGGATAAGGAAAACACAAATCTAATTGAAATTTAAAATATTTACATTATTTATACACGAGTGTCTTCTTCTATCAGACTATCACAAATACATATAATCCTATTAAATACATGAATAATAGGTTTATTAGTGAAGGGAGCCGAGTAATGTTTTCATAGAAGAGAAGCTCTTAACAAGATCACACTAATTAATCATGTCCATTACAATGAATGGAGGTATTCTTCTTGGTGTTTATATCATATTACATTATTATTATATTGCTATCGATTTGAAGATTAATGTGATTATGTTCACAACTATGTTGTGCTCTTTATCTATTAATTTGATCTTATCAATTTACATGCACATTAGCACACTATTTGAAAGCAGTAAATCTATATTGTACCAATCAATAAGTTGAGAGTTTAGGTCATGATTCCAACTTCTATAAAATAAAAAAATATGTGTATATATGCCATCAATATTTTATTATTTTATTTATGCCATCTTCACAAGACTTCACATATGAAATGGATATTATTCCCATCCAATCCCATACAATAATCATAATTTTTTAAATTCTCCCCATAGTAACTTGTGTCTCAAGCTACCATAATTGATTTTGAAAAAAAAAACAAGAACCCGTCTCTAGCCGTCTGCTTGATCCTTCGGTAACCATAAATCTCATGATATGTTTATGTATTTACAACACACACACACGCTTGCTTGCATTTATGAATTCTCAATCCATATATTATATATATAAACATCACTTATATGCATAATGTACTCACTCAATATTCACCAAACAAACAACAATTGTGACAATATTATTTTGATCCTCTCTACATTAATAATGGCTATGATGATCCATGCAGTGGGTAGTTTGTTGTTCCTTGCTCTTTGCGCCGTTTTCTTGACGGGCCGGGCCAACCCGCTGGGAGCGGCCCGACTGGTGAGGGTGGACCAGTCCGGCAGAGGGAACTACCGGAGCATACAGGAGGCCATCGACTCGGTCCCTTCGGGCAACAATGAGACTGTGTTCATATGGGTCAAGCCCGGAGTTTATATGGAGAAGGTTTTGGTGCCCAAGGACAAGCCTTTCATCACCTTGAGCGGCACCAGACCTAATGAGACCGTTGTGTCTTGGAACGACACTGGCTCTATCTACGACTCCCCTACCGTCACGGTTCTTGCCGACGACGTAACTATACGGTTGCTTACTATTGAGGTAAATTCAGTTAATTATTATTTTGTTTAATCACTGGTATTTCTTGTTGAAATATGACTTGAATCAAGACTGAATTTATTACATGACTGAAATTAGTTGCATAAATACTATTAGTAATAGGGCCGAATAGCTTAGTGATTATGTAATTTTGATTTTTTTTAATTTGTCTGTGATAGTAGTCCATATATTACTGATTAATGAAGTATTTTCTGTCCGTACAGAATTCGCACGGGAAAGCTAAGGCTGTGGCATTGAGAGTGTCCGCCGACAGGGTCTCGATTCTAGGATGCAGGATTTTAGGTTACCAAGACACTTTGTTAGACGACACTGGCCGCCACTACTACAAGAACTGTTACATCGAAGGAGCCACAGACTTTATTTGTGGAAATGCGGCCTCTCTCTACGAGGTAAACAAATAACTATGATTGATCATTCAACTATCAAGTTACAGTTCCAATTCCAATTCCAGTTGAGAGTGACTTTTCCCATCTGTATGCGCTAATTTGAGTGTTATGATTGGATGCGTGTAGAAATGTCACATACATACAGTTTCAATGAACGCCGGGGCCATCACGGCCCAGCGGCGACAGTCCCCGTCGGAGAACACGGGATTCACATTCTTGGGCTGCAAGATCACTGGGGCGAGAGGCGGTAGCGCGACCCTAGGACGGCCGTGGGGCGATTATTCTCGAGTTGTGTTCGCCTTCACGTACATGACGAATGTGATATTGCCCCAAGGGTGGGACAATTGGAGAGACCCATCCAGAGAAAGGTTCGTAACCACAATTCATTAAACTTATTTACTCTAAACAACATTAGCTAGAATTGTAACAGAAGAGTTGAATTTTTAACGACTCGTTCGAGCTTAATTTGAATACTAGCATATATCCTTATTATTATGGTATTAATAGAATATTTGTTGATTGTTACAGAACTGCGTATTATGGAGAATACAGATGCTACGGGCAAGGAGCTGTGAAGTCAAGGAGGGTGACGTGGACACAAAACATGACGACCGTTGAAGCTCAGCCCTTCTTGACCAAGGACATGATCGACGGTCGACTATGGATCAAATAAATTATCAGCTCCAATTAATGGAGGAGGAAATTGAAATTATTAGTCTTTATTATTATTGTTTAATATTCTTTTGGTCACAACATTATTTTTCTTATATGCACTTTATCTGTTTAATTTATTTATTGTAAAATTCATTTGATTCTTCAAGACAATAATAGTATTTAGAGTTAATGACAGTTGACTACACCCAACTATGACACGTTTCAAAATTAATATCCCAACTTCCAAAATTTCATTTGAAGTACCCGAAGATTCAATAAGCGACACTTAACTCAACTTCTGTTAAATCTAACTAAATTGGTTTGTTAAAAATTCTAAAGTGCCCTCAATTGTTTTGTTTTAAAATCAGATTGGTTTAATTGGTTCAAATATGGTCTATCGGTTCAACTGAAAAATTGATTTAATTTTAATTATATATATTTTAGTTTAATTAATAATTTTAGTCACTTTTCCCTCGAAAACAGTCCTCCACTCCTTCCTCTCCGCCTTCTACCCCTCATACCAGTTCCACACCGTCCACAACCACAATCATCACAGCCACAAGCTCTCGCCGAAAAAAAAGACGGGCTGGCGACGGAGAATGAACGCATTATGGCCTCTGACAGCTGCGACCGTCGCTGTGACGTCGAGAACCCGCCACAGAGCTCCTCCCTCGATCTCCGCCATAGAGTCCCTCCATCGACGAGTGTGTTGCAGGAGACCAAATCGAGGCGGATTTCTTGGTGCCGAACAAGTTTCCCGGTGGCGATTCGAGATCTTTGTCGCGAATAGAGAGAAAGCTCTTTGCGATGGTAATTAAATTTCGAGAATTTTCAAATTTAAATCAACAAAATCGAAGTTATGTAGCAAAACTTATGACCAAAAGAGCATTTGAATGTTAAAAATTAAAACCATATCTACTTGAGGTTGAAGAAGAACAAACATGGTCTGGTCTTTGTGCTTTAGCCTGAAAGATGCGGGATTGAATCCGTGTGGGAGAGATTTTTATTTTTAGTGGCTTCTGAAGCCACACGTTTTATAAAATTTTTGAAACCCACACCTGTTACAATACAATCAAACCCTCAACCACTGAGCCAAGTACACAATTGGTTTATATAGATAATAACACTGTTGGCCGAAAATTCAACAAAACGCCACTGTTTTGTATGTTTTCAACCTCCTAATAGATCTGATTTCATTTTCAACGGCAACAACCTCTTCCCTATTGTCGACGGACCAGAGAGGCGAGAGGCGGAGTCAATGTATAGACCACTATCGTCGTCTCGAGGCTACACCGCCCGCCGGCATCCCCTCAATCGCCGATCTAGGTTAAGCCTCGAATGCCAAAAAACCATAATTGGGAGAGATTGGTCCTCACCTAGACAGATATGAAACATGGGTTCCACCCGGGCATGCCCAGGAGCGCGTCGGCGGGGTTGATCAAAGCTGGGTCGACGGAGGTGGCTACGAGGAGCGTGAGCATGGTTCTATGGCAGAGAAGCAGAAATTTGGGTTTCGATTTAGGGACGATTTGTGAGTGTCTGTGGACTGTAGGAGGAGAAGGTGTTGGGCGAGAGCTTGGCAAGATTTCACCACCACTTCTTGCGGCGGAGTTCAAAGAGGGAAGGGTCGACAATGTGGAGGTGAGAGAGGAGTTGAAGGGTCCATGGCATTTGTTTGAAAATTAGAATAGTGCATGAGGGAAATTTTGTCATTTCAGTTAAAATTTATTAAATATATTAATAGTTTTCTAATTCTTTTATTTGTATAATTGAAAAGTCAAATTTGACCTCAACCTTTAGTTAAATTAGTTGTTCAATTAACGGTAAAATAGTCATTTCATAATCGTATCAATAATTATCTAAAATTGAACAAGTCAGACCGATTTTAAACCAATATGATTTTTAAAAAAAACAATTGAGGGCATTTTAGAATTTTTAATAGATTAATTCAGTTAGATTTAACAGAAGTTTGGCTAAGTGTCGCTTATTGAATATTCGAGTATCCCAAATGAAATTTTGAAAGTTGGGGTATTGATTTTGAAACATAACATGGTCGGTGTGTACATCGCATAATTTAGAAAAGTTATCCCATAACTCAGAAATCGGTTTGTATACAGTCTTTTGATTTGAAAAGTTATCCTATAATTCATAAATCAGTACAGGAGTGGAGCGTAGAACACTAACAAAACTTTTTGAGAATCTCAGTTCTCAAGAAAAAGAAGAGACAGTTTTGAGCATTTAATTCACATATATATCACGTGAAGATAAAATTTATTTTTCCCTTTGTGACGGCACATCGAGTCCCATCACTAAAAATAAATCATGTATTGGGGTCTTGTCCAAATCCGACTTATACGATTGTTTCATATTTCTTGTATAATTTGGTTTTAGTTATTGGTTGTAATCCATTGGAAAACCATGTCTATAAACCTTTGATGGTCATAAACATGAGTATAAAATTAAAAATTAAATCGCATTATGAGAAATACCTGACATCTGACTTGATATATATGTTGATATTTTCTTGAAAATTTACTTAAATGTCACACACACAAATTTCAACCAAAAATAACAATTATTTCTTACAAAATCATATTATACGGACGTATTTTATATTTATAAGAATATCAGCTTTTACCAAAAAAATATTTTAGATATAAATATTTACGATAAAAAGCTTGTTATTAATTTTTTTAATAAAAAGAACTGTTTATTCACATTTTATTTCTTCTTAGAATTGTTTCAATGGAAAAAAAAATACACCACGTAGCAGGCTGCCAGCCCAAGCGCCATTTTACTTAGTATTGAGCTAGGCCTATTTCATGAAAAGGGCCAATACACAAAAGGATGCCTGTGGCCAGAATAGGCCCAAACTAGCCCATTACATAATCATAAGTAAATTATTGCGTTTGCCGGGAGTCGAACCCGGGTCTATTGCTTGGAAGGCAATTATCCTAACCGTTGGACTACAAACGCTGATGCGTCTTCGACTAACATAAACATATCTATTCACTTTTACAAGTTGATGAAACAAACAATCTGTGTATGAGATCGAAATGAACTTCGGGTCGGGTATTCATATCCTCCATTTGACCAAAACGGATCTTGTTGACCCAAAATGGGGCAAAATTTAGAAATGTCGCGAACAAGAGACACGTGTCCACTCTCGGAGACGAGTTTCTAGAAACAGCCACACTCTTCTTCTCCAATTCTCATAACCCAGAATCGGCCGATTTGTGCAATTTTCATTTCCAGATCAATTGCTCGTAGTTTCTGGAGATTTTGAGAGGTGCTGAAGCTTGGAGGCTCGGAGATGTCGGCTTACAGATGGAAGAGCTTCGCCGAGGACGAAGATCGTCCCGAGAAGCCTCGGAGATTTGGCGTCACTGAGCTCCGAGGACCTCATTACACTTTCTCCCAAAACCTCCTTCAGGTATCGCATTCTACTTCTCTTCCTATCCTTTATCAATTGGATTGTCTGGTGAGAGTCGATGTGTTTCTTTTATCAATATTCTTGTTTTGACTGTGTTTTTTTTTCAATTCCTTTGCTGAACTGGAAGTTATTTTGTATTGATGTGACAATCTGGGCTTGTGAATTGTTTGTGATTTGGAGTTTGAGAGAAGAGGGTTAATTAGATTGAGAGATCATGATGTGGAACTGGTTAGTGTAGTTGAAGTGAAAGTACTTGACTCGAGTTCGGTTTGGGCTCGAACAAGCTTATACAGTTAAGCCCGAGTTCTGCTCGAGTTCGTCCAGAAAAGACAATTTCTAGACGAGCCGGCTTGCGAACCTATCGATTCTTGATAGATTGAGCTTGATTGGGTTCACTTATTAAACGAGCTCATCCTCGGCTTGAATTTGTTTATAACAAGAGGAAAACTAATACTTAACAAATGTGCTCAACCTTGGGCTTGAATTCAGCTCGATTTTGTGTATAACAAGTATAGATGAATATTTAACAAATTGAGGTCCAACGGCTTGTTGAAAGCTCAACTCTCTTACACTCCTCAGAGGTTATATTTTGTGAGACACAAGCTAAAATTGAACTAGAATTTAGAGGAGCCGAAAATTGTGATCTGAAAAGAGTTCGTACTTTTTGTTAGCTCTTAAGTTTTTTCTCCTTTGTGATTGACAATGCTGCCCAAAAATCTTGTGAATTGACTGTGCTTAATGCTTTCACTATGATTTTGGTTATTGGTCATGGTTGTTCAAGGACAACCCGAGTCATATTCAGTCTCTTGCCAATAGTTGGATATGGTTTTCTTTAACAGGACGTTCTTGAGACAATGGGACAATTTGTTGATGGGTTGAAGTTCTCTGGAGGCTCTCACAGTTTGATGTCGAAGCCGTACATCAAAGAAGTGGTCAAGTTGGCCCATGAACACGACGTATATGTGAGTACAGGCGACTGGGCTGAACATTTGCTACACAAAGGGCCATCTGCTTTCAAAGAGTATGTTGAGGTAAGAAGCCTATGGATTTTTCAAGTGGTTAATGGTTTCAAGAAATAGTTAGGTATATTTTTATTATGTTGTTCTCCAGGAGTGCAAGAATCTAGGGTTTGACACTGTTGAGCTGAATGTGGATTCCCTTGGAGTTCCTGAAGAAACTCTCTTGAGGTATATACGCACAATCAAGAGCAGCGGTCTGAGAGCCAAGCCTTTGTTTGCGGTAAAGTTTAACAAGTCCGACTTGCCAACTAAGGGCGATAGAGCATATGGCGCCTATATAGTCCCGGCACCACGATCTTCTGGTATGGAAAGCAGACCCTTTTAGTTAAGCTACTTGTTGGAAATGTGTCTTTAATAAATCTCATGATACTAGGACATATAGTGTATAAAGCGCACATTTCCACATATCCATATGAGCCATACACGTTAGCAAAAGTATGAAGTGTGATGACATGTTAGCTCGGGAATATATCACGTGTATTGAAGTGCAATTAAGTGTTTAGGCTTCTAGATGCACACTCTGTACATCTAGACTTGCTGTATAGGTTTATAGAAAAACATGTTTACGTAACCCGTCTGAGGGAAACCAGGTGAACAACTACTGGCAGAATGGATTAATTGTGTTACTAAATTGCAAACCATATGGTCTATTTTGGAGCATCATGGATGTGCTACCAAGTACAAATTTGCCTTAAAATGCTTTAGATGTTTGCTACTAAATTGCACACTGTATATAGACTATTTTATAGCATCAATATGGCTACAGGACAATTTTGCCTTATGCTATAGATGCCTTTCCATAACAAACTTTATGTACTCTTATGGTTTATGGTGCTGATATCATTCTGTATGAGTGATATGAATTTGAAGTGCTCTGTGTTTATTATATAATGTCCACTAAATGAAGAGAAATCTAGTTTTCACAAATAGCAACTGCAAATTTGCCTTTTATTGTGATTTAAGAGGGAAGATAAAAGATGATAACAATTGCTTCCCCTGCCTCCCCCCAGAATTTGTTGAGGATGTTGATCTGCTGATCCGAAAGGCTGAGAGATGTTTGGAAGCTGGAGCGGACATGATAATGATTGACGCAGATGATGTCTGCAAACAAGCGGACTCTATACGGGCAGACATAATTGCAAAGGTTATCGGGCGCCTAGGCGTAGAGAAGACCATGTTTGAAGCATCGAATGGAAAAATGTCCGAGTGGTTCATCAATCGTTATGGCCCCAAGGTAAGAAACTGATTCGTTCAATTCTTCCACGAATGATGCACTTCTTTCATGAATCGTTATGGCTCATCAACTTCTTGTTCAGGTGAACCTGTTTGTGGATCACTCGCAAGTGATGGACCTCGAGTGCCTTCGTGGACGCAACTTGGGTAGGAATCACGCATCTGTCCTTGGTTCTTCATATTTTACTTTTTAAGCCGATGCATGTTTGATAGCACTACATAGTTGTAATCATATGTTGCTTTCTGTTGATAAAAAAGACTACATGGTGATTCCTGGTAATGCTTTGTTCTTTGACGATTGGAAGATGAGACTGTCATAAATCTTAAATCCTTGTGTTTATAAGTTCGTCTATGATATTGAATGTTGCTAAAATTTCATATGATTTTAGATGTAGTTCTCTTAGCATCTTCAGTTTAGCCATTTAAAGTGAACCAAGTTAATGTTTGTTATGAAGTAGTCGTGCAATAGAATTTGTGATTTGCTGATAATGTGTTGACCGCTTCTAGAAGAAAAAGGACAAAATTTTCATTAGAGAATAGATTATAGAATCACCAAGTAATTCGGTCATGTTACAAGCCAAGAAGGATACATTTATTTGCACTACAAAGAGACACGAAGAAGGAATATAAACATGTGACATGAATTATTTGGCACCAGATAATAATTTTATGTAGATTAGTATTATATGATGCTTATTATCTAGGGCATATGGTCTTTGCAGCTGAAATGATGCTCTAATTTCCAGAATATATGGTGTAACAGCATAGCAAAGCCTTGTAGTGCAAGGCATGCAAAGCATCTCTTAATTGGTCATGCATGTTGTCGAATATATCATATTTCGTAAAATAAAAATTCTCGATTTGTTCGATTAATTAATCTCTCGTTATATGCTAAAACTTGAATTTTTATTAAATTAAATTATGGTTAGTCCCCATAATGCACTTTTTGTCCGACTATTGTCTTTTGTTTAGAATACAGGAACAAACCAGTATTCCAAGTGTATGCATCAGGTCTAAACATCTCTAACTAGTACGGTTAATTTTTTGTTAGTACTCGATTAATCTTTGTTTAGTTCTCAAAAATTTTATTCGTTCGACTAGCGTCTGGAATCGGGTAAGTCTCGTCAGGGAGAGCAATTGGATGGTCAACTTATTATTTTATGATGATGTTGAGCTTTTTATTATTATCCATACTAGGCATGATTAGGAACAGGTCTTTAAAAAAAAATGCATGCACAAACACACAATTGGGACGTCAGAGGAATTTTCTGGTCAGCGGAAGTATATAATTGTTAATGGCACGGTGGTGGTTGCAGATTGAGACTTTATAGTCTGTCCAAATCAGTTCACTTCGGACATGAATGTGAAAAAAATCAAAATTTAGTACCATTGATCTATGATTAATTGGTACATTAATTAATTGAGACGACAAGTTTGAATGTGTGAATATTCCTACCTCTATTTCTTTATCCTAAGGTCAGCTTCCATAAACAGAAGTTTTATAAAGAGAAAGATTGAGACAAAAATAATTTGGCAATTGGAAATAAAAATAACGAATAAGAACATTAAAATTAGTTGTTTATCCACAACATGTACATGTAGACTAAGCTAAAATACTGTACTGTTTATATTATAAAAAAAACATAAAATTTAATGTGACAAGAAAATCATAATGCTGGACTCAGATATTATGTCACCAAAATCCGAACATATCATATCAATGGATCTCTTTTCGTATCAAACTTTATAGACTGGACGCTTTGTCCTAATAGTGTTTGTGATTAGGTTTTGATTTGAACCGGTTCAACACCAAACCAAAATGGACTAGGCTGATTTTAAGAAAATCAAATCTAAAACTAATAGGGTTCGATTCTATTCAGTTCGATTCCTTTTTTTATCTGTTTTAGATCGATTAGATTGATTCAGATAAAATTTGAATGATAGTCATTATACCGACTAATCCCAATAAGTCTGTAATCGAATCAATACATATTTAAAAACAATAATTTGAATTGGTTACAATAACTTGCAGATATGGTCAACATGACATATAATTAGCTTTCCCCTATTAATTCTCTGCTCCACTTTCCTGTTTCTATCATTCTCAGAATCCATAAATACCCAAAAGAAGACAATCAAAAAAGGGAAGAGAATCAATCAATCAATCAAGAAGGAGATGCCTTCAGTCTGGGTTTCTCTAAAGAAGTCTCTCAACTGCAAGACAGAGCCTTCACATGTTCATGATCCAAGAAATCAAATCAAACCCATCAATCTCAAAGATCTGATCAGTCCCAGCAAGAGGCACAACAGAAAGAGGCAAAGTGGAGGGTCAAGTCCCAAATCCATGGCCAGCAGTGAGATCCTCAACCCCATGACCCATGAAGTCACTATCAATGAATCCACTTGTGAGTTTCAGATTTCTGGGTTTGGCCCCAAAAAGGGTGGGAACTTTGGGGGTACCCTTAAAAGAAAGGGGACCCCTGGTTTTGGGTCTCACAGTGCCAGAATGTCAAATTCAAGAATCATTTCTGGGTTCAATGTTGGTAACTTTGTAAAGTCAAAGGGTTTTCATGATAGAGGCTATAATGGTTTTTCATATCTGAAGAACTCTGAAGCTGTTGAAGAGCATCATCACTTTCATCATTCAGGTAAGAAACCCAATATCCCTAATATCTTGAAAGGTTCCAATACTTGCAATCTATTTATTTATTTTTTGTGTGTGTACTATTCCACTTTTGTAAGGAATTGTTGGGGGGCTAGACCTTATAATATGGCAAGAATGACACCTTTGAAAATAGAGTAAAATAACTAAAATACTTCAAATTTAAAATTATGGAGAAGAAAAAAAAATAGATTTATCATTAAACAGTTACATGTAAATTTTTATACTACATATTTTTATTTTAAGGAAATTATGTTGTTTATAAAATTTTAGAAGTTTTGTATATTCTGATGGAGTTCAAGTTTGACCGACTGTGCAAGAATTTCAAATAGTTTAATGTATCTTCTTGCGTTAAATCTAGTACATGACCGGGGGTATAAACGATTTGATCCCTTAACAAGCTGCTCGAGCTCAATTTGTTAAAATATTTAATTTGCTCTCGTTATAATCGATCTCGAGTCGAATTCGAGATTTATGTTGTGTTCGTTTAATAAACAAGCCAAATATATCAATACTCGATAGACTCACGATCTAGCTCGTTCTGTATTTAATTAATTAATCATCACAAATTTTATATAATATAATTAAAATATTAAAATCTAGTAAATGTATGATAAAAACTAAACAAATTGAACAAGTCGAACCGAATTCAAGCATGATTATGTATTTCATGCCAAGCTCGAGCTTCATTTTATAATTATCTTACTGATATTCAAGACAAACAATTTTTTTCGAGACACGCAGAGTGTTAACAAAATTATGTTGGATTTGACTTGTTTACCCTCTTACAAAAGTGAAATTGCACACCACCACGCCACCTGATTAGTATTCCAAAATATAAATAAGTCAAAACCAAATATGAGTTTTATTATATTCCAAACTTGAGATGAACGAACCGAACTGATATCTAATAAAGTTATGCTCGATTTGACTTGTTTGCTCTTATGAACTAAAAAAGTTAGTAAAATGGTAAGCAACCATCTTTTATAATAAAAATAAGGCCAGACTCTCTCATGATCAAGTATGTGTGGAACTTATTTCTCTTTCATACGCTGGTGTACGTATGGGCAAATACTAATCAGTAACCTCGATCATGTCATAATGTGCAGTCACCGAGCTCTCCGAAGGAGACTCGTCGAGAAAGATAGTGGAACTCATATGCGGACCAAGCCTCTCCAAACACATCGAGACCGTCCTACAAGTGAACAACACACAAACCACCCTCTCCCAATTCGAAGACCACCGAGCCACCGTCAAGGCCAGAGCCACCACCCACCACCCTCGGTGCATGGCCGACGGCAACGAGCTCCTCCGCTTCCATGGCGCCACCGTCGCGTGCTCCCTCGGCAAAAACGGCCATGCACGCCCATGCACGCTACGTAGCTGCGGCGTGTGCAATATATTGACACGCGGGTTCTCTAGTACCACTCAGAAACATGGTGGTTTTGGGGTTTTCACGGCTTGTAGGAGCGAGAGGGCCTTGGAGATGGCGGGAGGGGGCGATGATCGGTCCGCGAGGAGGGCTTTGGTTGTGTGTAGAGTGATTGCCGGGAGGGTTCGTAGGGCTGTGGAGGGTTGTGAGGAGGAGGTGGTCATGGGTTTGGAGGGTTTTGACTCTTTGGCTGGTGGGTTGGGTCATGATCATGATCATGATCATGGGGAGTCCAAGAGTGTTGAGGAGTTGTATTTGCTTGACCATAGGGCTCTTCTTGCTTGCTTTGTGGTAATATGTAGAGCTTGAAGGAGATTATTGTATGTGTATATTCATAGGTTTGGTGCATCTGTGAATTGTTTTTTTTCTTTTGGACACGTCAATGTTTTGAAAAATATTAGGTACTAGTCGGGTAGAGAGATATATGAGAAAAGATAGTTCAAATACTTTTACGATAAGGTTTTATGTATCAAAAACACGAGGGAACATAGAAAAACTATAACTCCTTTTTGGAAGAACTCTTGCATGATAAATACAAATCCAGTTTGAATGAGAATTCCGATGAGGATGCCCATCCAAATCGTCGCTGAATTTTTGAAGACTAATCGAAGATTAATTGTGCTAATCAAGGATTATTGGAGACTGATCGAACTAGTCATAGATTTTCAAACTATTGAAATATACATATTGTTCGAACTGTGACAAGACTATTCGTTTTTGAGATTATGACTTATTATTGGATTATTTTGATCTTGTATATTCTTGCTTGCTTGCTTTGTGACAATCAACAGAGGTTGAAGGAAACTTTTTGTTGGTAGTTTTGTACATTTATGAATCATAATCATTATTTTCTTCTCTGGAGCAGGGGATTGGAGAGGCAAAAGATAAGAAGTTTTGAAAATTGACAACACTACTTTTGTATTAAATAAATATTGTACATAATCCACAAGAATATATCTAGTAAAATAAAATACTTTCAAACAACTTAAAGTTAAAACAAAAACACAATCTATATAAAGCATACAAAAAATTGACTAATTTTTACTAGTGAAAATTCAGTAAAATTGAGAAATGAAAAAAGAGTTATAAGACTCGATTTTTGAAGTCCTCGAGGAGGAATTGAGAAATTTAGAACATTAGTTATAACTGTTAGAGTATCACATTTGAGTAACACGATTGGATCTCTGCTTATGAGAGACTGGATGTCTTCTACTTGCACTCTCGCGTGACAAATATGCCATGTACATTGTTGTTCTCACGTACTGAGTCTCACAAAATGTAGATCTTTTCATTCTAACATGTACGTGAGAGACGATGTTAGAGTACCACGTCTTTCTAAGTCTCTGAAAAAGAGTGCAGTTTTGGAGATGCACCCTCCAAGGCAAAGTTAGCCCTCTTTTCAGCTTCAAGTACAGCATCGAAGATGCTTACCCACAATAATATGAATTTTCTCATTTCTCCATAAAATGTATCAAAAATAGGCACAAAAATATCATCATTTCCATATAGTTCTGTTCTACAATGCCAATATGATACCTCAAAAGAAAATCTCAGGTTGTTAAAACCTTCACTCCCTGAAAAAAAACCAGAAGCAAGAAAATGTCTGTCAAAACTAGCAGCCAGACTCATACAGGCGAGCGTGTAACGGTAATGTCTGTTGCGTGCTGCTTATACATTTCCGTCTTCAATGGCTGAGCTAGAGTCTGCGTCGTCTTGCTGCTCCAGGTCAATGCACACTTCCTCTGGGGTGATGGACAAGGTTTCCCGAAAAGGCTTCTTGCGCGGCTTAGTAACCCGAGTTAATGTGTGAACAACGTCCCTCATAGACGGCCTCAGCCTCGACATGCGGTTGATACATTTGTAAGCGAGGCTAGCCATTCCGTTCAGTTCTGTCGCGTCAAATTTTCCGCCAAGACGAGAATCGACAATCTCTTCCCATCCGACTTCGCCTTCTGTACCTATTGCCGCCTATTTATTCATCAGTGACATGAAGAGAAGAGAGTCAATGCTAATAATTCAATGTTCTAGAAATCCCCGATCTGTCTGATTAATCTCTAAAAAGCCCTCTCCATCTGACTAGCGCTTGGCGTTTTTTTAGAACACTGGCTAATGTTATGCAATGTGTGCGTGACAGAGAAATGGAGATATAGAGGACTTACGAGCTCTACGTATTCCATGAGGCCCTGTTGTGGGTTCCTGCCAGCGAGTAGCTCGAAGAGCAGTACTCCGAAACCATAGACATCGCTTTTTCTGGTGAAAGTATTCGATGATATATATTCGGGATCAAGATATCCTAAAGTTCCTTTGACATTGGACGGGGGCAGATTTATCGCCTCGTGTCTTGACAGTCCAAAGTCAGACACCTGTTGAATTGAGAACAACAAGAAATTATTGATTCTATTAGGGAGACAAAAAAAATCTAAGCCTTAACCAGTGTTCTAAAAATCTCCAACTTGTCTGACTAATCCCCAATTAATACTCGATTAGTCTCCAATTAATCCTTCAATCCAATTTATTTTCTGATTAATCCCTATAAATCCTCGATTAGTCCCCATAAGGCCCTCTCACCCCGGCGCCAAGAGTTTTTAGAACATTGGCCTTGACCATAAAGAAGAATCAATCACAAAATCAAATGGAACTTGAACATCACTAGTAACAACTTTGTTCAGAATACATAAAATTAAAAGCTTCTGCACCAACCAAAATAAAACTTGGAAATACTCTGACAGAAAAAGCAGTTGGAGTCCAAGAACTAATAGTTTCCAAATTTTTTTTTTATCTATTTGAATCATTCTAACCATAGAAAACATTAACAAACATAGACGGGTGGAGTTACTTACTCTTGCTCTCATGGACATGTCCAGCAAGATGTTGGAGGATTTGATGTCACGGTGCACAACCGGAGGAATAGCCTGTAGGTTGAGGCAAGAAACACCACAGAATAAGAAATTCGATATGTATATGTTTCCGCCATAGAAACCTTGGACTTGGAGAAAGATGAAAGCATACCCCGTAATGTAGATATTCCAATCCCCTCGCCACGTCGAGGGCTACGATAACCCTCAAATTCCACCTCAAAACCTTATTAGGCTTCTCACCTAAGAACCGGGTATTACTGAGGAATGAGAAATTACTTGCCAATAAAACGACAAATTAAATTCTTATTCATAACAGTTTATGAAAACGAGCAATAG
The DNA here is from genome assembly GCA_963920655.1 of Geranium rotundifolium. NCBI lineage: Eukaryota > Viridiplantae > Streptophyta > Magnoliopsida > Geraniales > Geraniaceae > Geranium > Geranium rotundifolium. The sequence continues at coordinate 3,338,062 of OY987318.1, forward strand.
AAGTGTTAAAGAGACCACGAGCGATGTATATTATTTGATATTGCCAAGAAGATGGAATTTTACTTTGTCATGAAAAAATGGCATTTCAGGGAGTTGATTGGTTTCTTACTGTATAAATGAGAAGCGAGACTGCCATTACTCATGTAATCGTAAGCAAGCATATGATGCCCTTTCTCCGCGGCATAACCAACTAAGTTGACAAGGTTTCTGTGGTGCAATCTTCCAAGTAACAAAACCTGATGACCAAGAAAAATTTCACTTTTCGCAGTTCAGTTTATAAAAAAAGAATAAAACACGAGGTCAACAGAGCTTATTAGTCATACAAGATCCTCGAAGAATCGAAGTGGAGAACATCTCTCCCATTTATCGGATAGTAGCGTATCCCAACATTACATTTTTTTTTCTTGCAGAGTCGGACAAATATTATTTTGATTTCTATACCTCAGTTAGGAACTCCTTCTCGCCTTGCTTTGAATCAGTAGACAGAACTTTGACAGCAAACGTCTCACCACTCACCATTTGAGCTTTGTAAACAGAACCAAATGCCCCTTGGCCAATGGCCGTGGTAAAGCCACAAGTTGCTTTCCGAAGATCTCTGTGAAATAATTCCACCGAAAGATTAAAACAAAAGTGACGGTCAAAAACAAACTTAAAAGGAGGCAGAAAATGTAAAATGTGACCGTAATGAAGGCTGTTAATTCCCGCCCCATCCACACAAAGACACAAATACATCTTTGAAATACAAAATCAATATCAACAAAATAACAACAAATCAAGTACGGAAAAATCATCAGATTGTATAGCAGACTACTAAAGTTCTCGGCAGTGTCATTTATATAAGAAAAGTAATCATATCTCTATCATTATAGAAACATACAGCATCGAGTTCAACAAGAGGTCATACTTGTAAGAATACTTTGGTACTCCGCAAGCTGAAACAACCTCCTTACTCCTCAGCCCTTCCAACCACAGAGGCATATCAATCCAATCCGACGTTCTTGGCGATTCCAGACCAGAACCCGACAACATGGTACTTGAATCAACCTTCTTGACACGAACAGGGACCGGTGCCATCCTCGGAGGGCTCTTATGCACCACCTGACGACAGCTTTGACACCTAATGCACAATAAGAGAGGAACTACTAAAAGCACTCCAATCCCGAATCCTACGGAAAGCCCAAATACAAGCCCCAAAGGTAGCTCCATCTCCTCCAACATTGTGTTGAACCCACAAATCACTCAACCATCAGTTCAGTATAGAAACCTATAAGCAAACATTAATCAATAATTTCACTCAATCAAGTAAAAAACGAAACCCACAAATAAATGAAACCCCAAACAACAAAAGTCCAGACTGAGAGTAATTTCATTTCAAAAACCATTAACCCCTAAACCTAAACCCAGAATCCATGTTTCAATCACAATGCTATAAGCTACAGAATCTGAAGTACTTCAAGAACAGCAAGCAAATTCATAACACACAAGTAATTTGTGTTACACAAATCAGTCATCATGCAATGTAATCACAATTTAGTATCAGAATCAACAACAAAACCCAGATACTATTCTGAGATTGAAAGAGGAATAGAGCGTTCAAACCATTTTTCTTGGCTGAAAATGAAGAATCTGCAGAGATTAAACCCAATTTTGCCACAGGAAGAGAATAAAAAACATAAAATGAACTGATAATAAAGGAAACAATATTTTATTTATTTATTTACTTACTCAGCTCTTACAAGCACATTTGATTAAATTACTATTAATGAAGATGAGATTTGTTACTAATAATTAAGAGATTATGATAAAATGAACCTAGTCTGGTTAGAATAGTTCTTAGGTTTTATGATAATTTAATTTTTTTATATGAAATTGATACTAAAAACACCTTATAATAATCTAAAAAGTACAAAAAATAATAAGTAAATACTAAAATAAGCTCAAATTAATATATCACATGATTTAAGTTTGTTATTTTTTATATTAAATTGATACTGAAAACACCTTATAATCTAAAAAAAGTAAAAATAATAATAATAAATGAGTACTAAAGTGAGCTCAATTTAGTATATATCACATAATAATAAATAGATTACAACGCATCGTGTAATGCTAAATTTTCTTCTGAACATAATAAAAATTAGACGAGGGCCCAAATAACATGTCCAGTGGGTCGAAGAGGGTAAAATGGGAGATCAATGGCCCAGTATGGCCCTGGATAGATAAAGAGGCCTTCATGGCCCATTTACAGCCCAAGGAAATATGGCTGAATCATTGTGGAGTCAAATCATCATCTCTTATTATTAGTAGGGTTGTCCATGGTTCGACCGAAGTATTCAAATTCGAATCCAAAAAAAATGTTTGGTTTTAAAATTTTTAAAATTTATAAAAATTAAGTGTAATTACATAGTCGGTTTTAAATTGATTAGAAAATGGAAGGTTTTAAACTGATTAGAAAACCAAGTGTACTAAAAACATTTTATAATCTACAAAAGGTACAAAAAATAATTAGTAAATACTGAAGTAAGCTCAATTCAGTATAGGGATAATGACACTTTGTTTAACTATAGGGAAATGACACTTTCATATCCTAATTATTTTTATCTTTTTTAGTACCTTAACAAATTTTTTTGTGACAATCTATGCTAAAATGACTAAAATATCCCTGATTTAATAAATCAAAATAAAACTAGTCCAACTTGATTTATCAAACCATATTTGAAATTGTTCAAATTTAATTTTATATTTTCGGGTATAATTGTATTTGCATCTTAAATACAAATCAAATTGAACAAGAGATAAAAAAAATTGAACCAATTCAATTTATAGTTTCTTACACCAAGGGTAGTTTAGGTATTTTAGACATTTCAGAGGTAGGTTGTCAAAAAAATTTGTTAGGGTACTAAAAAGAGAGAAAATTAGTTAGGGTATGAAATTGTCATTTCGCTATAGTTAGGTGTATCAAAGTGTCATTATCCCTTTAGTATATAACACATAAGAATAAGTAGATTACAACTAATTGTGTAATGCTAAACTTTCTTCTTGATATAATCTGATTTATGGCTATTTACGGTTCGATTTTTAGTTAGTTCGGTTCGGTTTATTTTGAACCGATTAATTCAATTTTAGAAAAATATAAAAAATTGAACCAACGGAATTTGGTTCGATTTAATTTATTATGAAACAAATTTTATGAAATTTTTATATTTTATACCGTTTTGATTTATTAGTTTTCAGTTGGGTTTAATTTCAACATATTTTATACCGTTCGATTTGATCGATTCGATCATTTTTTACCCTAATATGGTTAGACGAGGGCCTAAACAATATAACTAGTGGGCCAAAGAGAAAAATATATTGCAACGTAATATATATTTGATTTCTCAATCATTAATATTTCATATAAGGGCAGTGTTATGGATATTGAATCACAGGGATATATCGGCCCCCTGACGATCTAACAAACTCGGAGGAATTGCAGAAAGATCGTGGGAAGATCACGGCAAATCACATTTTATATTAATTAATTAAATACATATAAACTCATATTTATTATTTATTAAAGAAAAAATGAATGATATTTAATTATTTTTAAATGTGTTTGACCGGAGGCATAACCTAAATGAATAATATTTAGTTTGTAATTTATATGGAAAATAAATTATATTTATTGTTTATAATTTATAATTTATAACCTAAATATCAAACCGGATTAAGTGTGCCAGAACAAAGCTGATCGAATTAGATCAAGATTAATTAAATTAGATCAGAATTAATTGATTTAAACCAAATTAAACTGGAATTAATTGATTTAAATTGAATTAAACTAGAATTAATTGATTTAAACCAAATTAAACCGGAATTAATTGATTTGAACCGGATTAAACAGGAATTAATTTGAAATTGTTCGGTTTGACCGGCGTTGACCGGTATTTTAGGCGATTTTTGCGATATCGTCGCGGATATGTAGAAATTTCCGCGATTTTACCAAGATCTCCCGCGATCCATAACACTGTACAAAAGTAATCGGTTTCCCTTGATTTTCTTTAAAAAATAACATAATCAATATGCCAAGTGTCAATGACAATACTCACTCAATTTTGATTTCACTTTAAACCAATTATTAATTATTATGTTGTGAGATAATATATTTGAAATTCTCATGCTATGATAGTTAAGGTATTGAAAAGGTAGAAAAAAAGATATAAATGTGAAAAAGTGATATAATTTAGTGTATAAAAATATCATTTTCTTAAAATAAAATTATGACATAATCATGATTCATTGTTTTGATTTTCTTTGTTTAGTTTGGTCCAAATCTTAATTCGTTAGCTTATGATTAAAATTGACACCCTTAATTACAAATGTGATTAGTTCATTGACGAAGCCACTAGCCACAGATGACTTCTCCATCGCTACTTATACAAATCTATTATATCTGTAAAACCAATACGTAAGAGTATACACGTGGCATGTCTCAAATGCTCCCATTCACCCAAATTTTGTCATTCCTGAAAAAAAGCTTTTCGCCTCAATTTTGGTTTATTTATATTTTATTTTATGGCTGTCTATATTCGGACGTTACTGCCGTTGCCTGAAACGTTCGTGGAGTGCCTCTTTGGTTGTTGTCCGTGATTACTACGAAACCGACTTTCCTATAAATTCACCGTTCTCTGGTGAGTTTGGGGTGTTCGATCTCATCCAAATTCTACTGTTTTGGTCTCGGAATATTTCTACTTGTCGTTTGGGATCTTCTGATTTCGATCTGTGTAAGCGGTTCTGATGGCATTTAAGAAATTCCGATCGAACAATACGTAGTAGGTTTTGAGTCGGACGATATTTATTTCTCTTCTATGTGCTGTTGTTCTGTGTATTTGGCGAATTCGACGGCGTTGTTTATCGTGTGAGTATAGGTATTGTCATCTCTTCTGTTACTGTTCTGATTTATGTTGTTTGTGTAACAATTTTTATTTGTCATGACATGGTGTAACTTTTCTATGTTTTACCTTCATTTATGAGACGTGGTGTTGTTGATCGGTGACTGGTTGTGTCTGCGCTGCGATTTTCGCCTCTTCGATTGTATATTTCTATTTTGAGGTGTCCTGTCGTCTGTTGTGATTTCAATACTGGGGTTTTGGGATTCTGCCCTACCAATTTGGTGTTCACTAATGCCAATTAGGTAATTGTGTTATACCCATTTACTTTAAGATGTTTTTTGCTTTCAATTCGTGATTGTGTTGCATTCCTTGTGCTTGTATTGGATATTGTGAAGCATGTTTTCAGTTGTTTCAATGTTTTGTTTTATGGATTCTGTCAATTTTAACGTCTTTTTTCTATATTAATGTTTTTTGTTAGATTTACTTTAATTGTTTTAAAACTTGAAATTTTAAGGTGCCTAGAATTTCTGTTAATGATTTGTAGCTAATTCAGTTTTATAAGATCAAATTTGAGATATTAAAGTTGATACTGCTTGTGCTGTGTCTAAGTCTATTCGATTTAGAATATGCTACAAATTAAAAAAAAATGTCATTTCAGTTAATTAATAATTAATTAATGTACACGGAAATGAATAATTATTATTTTCGATTAGATACTTTTAATTAGATTGAAGTATTTTAATTAAATTAGAACCGAGCAATTTTCGTTTTGAAACTTATTAAATTCAGTCTAGATTTAACGTGTTTACGGATAGAACTTTCAAAGGGATTTAATTTGGGAACGTTAAAAATTAAAACATGTTAATGAATAATTATTTTCCGTTATTTGTTTCAAAGACTTTTAAGTTTTAATTGATGGTGGCTTAATTGACGGTGAGAGGTTATAACATAATCTAACTTATATATAATGGGAATAGGGAAGGGTTGGGAATGCTTGTATTGTTGACATGTGGCTTATTTAGAGTTTGATATTTAGGATTGGAATATGTATATGTTTTAGTATATGATTATCTTGGGTTTTTGTGGGGTTGACACCTGGGGTTAAATGCATTATATATAATAGGAATAGAGAAGGGTTGGGAATGCTTGTATTGTTAACATGTGGCTTATTTAGAGTTTGATATTTAGGATTGGAATATGTATATGTTTTAGTATATGATTATCTTGGGTGTTTGTGGGGTTGACACCTGGGGTTCAATGCATAATAAAATGTTAGAGAGCATGACACGTGTCATAGCATAGTCTATATGTCGTTTCCCTTCCTGTAACTGTCCAAAACTGCTTCTGTGTGTTAATTTTAAATACCAATGGTAAATAAATTGGGGTTTTGTTTATCAATTGAAGGATTGTATTTCTTGGCGAGAAAGCAATTTTATTTATTCCAGAGTGTCTAAATGTATTTTTTTTCCAGAAAGCTATGTGCAAGGACCCTCAAGATTCACAGGTTAGACATCAAATTTCTTACTTTGTTTTTTCTGTGTTGCTAACTTTGAAACTCGACCCAAGATGCACAGTAGGTAGACATTTAATTATGTTCTTGAATTTCTTGTTTTGCAATTGTGATTTAATTGGTGGGGGTAGATCTAAAAATGCAAAAAAAGAGAATAAATTTGGAAAGTTCTCTTGAAGAACACAATATAGTATATTGAATCTGTCCCTTTTCACCTTGTATCTAATATAGGAAGTGCTACCGTTGGATTTTTCAGAACTTGTGGCATATTTGGTTCAACAATCAAGTCCATTCTTGGATCAAACAGGTGTGTGAAAGGGTAAACTTTTATTTATACTTATAATACTTTCTAATTTCATAGTATAAGTTCATTTTCTTATGAATTACCAAGTGTTATTAATCACGCAGTATCATCATTTTGGATCATAAATTTACCCTTTGCTAGAAATGCTTGTCCTCCTTCTCTATGTAATGAATTAAAAATATTGTTATGGATGCCAGGAATGAATTATATGCACACATGTGTATGTCCCAAATTACTAATTTATTTCCAAGAGTATGCTCATTTTTGTGTAAATATGTTTTTTTGTTAAAGTTTCAATTCAGATTTATAGTTTTAATATTTTTATTCATCTTCTTCGCTCTTATGTAAAGCGATCAGAGGTCAAGATTGAGTGGGCACTCATTCCGAGCATCAACAATCAATAGACCGAGACTTGTGCGCTCACTCCCTCACCACCGTCGCTGAAGAGTACGATCCAAGCAATAAAAGAGAGGAAAGTTAACGGCGGAGCCGAGTCGGAGTCAGTGAGTGTGTGCCAGAAGGACGGAATGGAAGATGCGGACGGTCTCGCTGATCTATATGGCTTCGTCGCCGTGGTATGTATTTCTATTATCTCTCACACATTTCAGTTTTTTCAATCGATATGTGATTGATCGAAGGTCATTTCGATTTTGGTCGCATGTAATATAATTGTAGTCAATTTTGTTTTGTTTTTTGTATGCCGATGATGTTGTTTAGATTGTGTGAATGGTGATGGTGATCAGGAGGTGTCAGATTTGGTTGATAATTCTGCTTCTTGATTTGTGGGGATTATACTATGGATTGTGTTTATTGTAGTTGGGAGTGATTGATTGGTTCAAGCTTGAGTTTTTGATATTGGCAATAGGTTTTTTTTAAAGGTTTTGGTGAATTGGTTTCTTTGGTACTGAAAATATGAGTTTGCTGATTATTTTTTTGTTTTTGTTTATGAGTAATGATAATTGAGAACTTAACCATCTACCTATAAAATTTTAGCAATAATTAATTAATCTGATTAGTGATCTGTGTATTGCTTCTAAATTTGTTACCACTGCTATGTTAATACAAGTCATGCTACTTCAATTTTTGCTTTTAATCTTATTCTTCATAGCTACTTGGAAATATGTACTTTCCGGACCCTGAATGTAAAGTGTGACTTTGGCTTGATTATCTGGTATTGAGATATGTAGTCTATATATAATGGGAATAGGGAATGGTTGGGAGTGCATGCTTTGTTGACATTTGATTTTTTAAGAGTTTGACATCTGGCACTTGAATTTGTATATTTTTAAGTATAAGGTTGTGATATGTTCTTGTGGTGTTGACACCTGGGGTTCTGTTGTGGTGTGAACGGGTGTTTATTATCCTTTGTTTTAAAACGATTTTGGTAACTGCCTTAGATCTTATCTACAATGTTTTATAAATCTTTATTCTTTTGGGGGTATGTTTTTATATCGCACAATGATGACTATTCTTAATCTTATTCTTCATGGTATTACAGGTTGATCTTGATTCTTATGGTTTGCTCTCCATATTCTTGGACTCTGCAGTTCAATCCATTTTTGATGGAGTAGCAGAGAAGTTTGATATTTCAAGTAAATTCTATATATCCTTCTTACTTTTATCAATAATGATTTTGATGAATTTTTTTTCCTAACTTCTTGAGGAAATAGATATGGTTCTTATACGAAAGAGAAGTATTGTCATAAAATGGCTTTGAGGATTGTTCTTGCATGCATTGAGCAACTATTGTCTTTTGAAAAAATTATAATTTTTCATATGAATTAATGGAATTAATATCTTCCTTTGCACATCCATGAATACTATGTGCATTGATTAGAAAAAAAACATTGGATATAGTAGGACAAAAGTTCCATGAACTTCCCGTTTCTTTTATAATTGTAGATATGCATTTGGTTGTGTTTTTGTTTTGCAGGTGTGTGGGTGAATTTTTTTTCGTGTTTCGACCTTAAAAAAATACCCAGAGATCGTTTTGATGTTTCTTCCATGGAACCTTATTGTCTCTCCTCCTCCTATCTCTGCCGCTCATCTTATCGGAGATCGATGCTCCGACGTCGTACGAGATCAACGAGGGCCTCAACTTCACGAGAGGAATCCTTCCGAAAGGCGCCACTGGCTACTATGTTGATTTGGGATGAAATGGTGTAGTTCTGCGATTTTGATTTGCATTGTTTGTTATATCTATGTTTTGACCGATTGTGTATTTTTTATGTTTTTTAGAATTGATTGTGGACTTGCGGTGAGCAGGTACTACTCTGTGGAGTCTCCGTTCCTGAGGGATGCCGATCAGAGTGATATAGTCTGTTTCCATTAGCTTACAAATCGGGTATCGTTCATTGTTTTGAATTATTTACAGTATTATGTCTTTATTTTGTTTGTGATACATTTTGTGTATTTTCGAATCAAAATGCTTAGATTTTCAACTCCATGGCTTCTATTGAAAACTTTCCCTCCTTTGAGCGTGTGTGCATTTTCGATGATGTTCATGTCATTCTCGGAACCATGTTTCCACTGCTATTCCTTACCAGATTACATGATTGTGAGGTGAGTAGCTTCTCTTTCATTATTTTAGCTTTTCGTTCTTCGTGGGGTACTTGTTTATTGTTTTTAAAAATCTTAAGTTTATAATTTTGGCATTGAAGTTTTTTAATCATGTGGGATTGTGTAGGAACGTGAGATTGCGCTGAATATAATTTGATGTTGACTCTGTTTTTCCTTCTTTTCATGTGTGTACGACAGAAACTTGCATATTGGATACACTCATACACATTGTTTAAATTTGCAGAAAGTTTTTTGGCTTGGTGGTTGACATCATCCCCATTATCGTTGTATTAATTTAAAACTAACTCTCTTGTTGTTTATCCCATAAATTTTGAGATTGAATTCTTTGAATAATCTTTATTCAAAGGTAAATGGTGTGTTTCATACATGTGCATGCAAGGGAATAAGTGGGGTGTTATTGCTCTTCAAGAATCTCCCCAAGAATAAATGGTGTTTATTGTTTTGCAAGAACCCATGGTCTTGACATCGATTTAAATTTATTTATTTATTAAATTAAATTAATTTTAGTTCAAATTGAGTTTTATTACAGTAAATTTTGGGTAAACTATATAATAAATTTAGGGTAGTAAATGAGTCGAGCTTTTATCGAGCCGCTCGAGCTCAGCTTACTAAAAATTCGCCTCGGACTCGTTATAATCGAGCTCGAGCCTAACCTTTTAAGCCTCTGTAGGCTCGCGAGCCGGCTCGTTTAATATTTATTTATTAATTAGACAAGTCGAATATAATTAATTATTTAATTAATAATTAATTATATGTTAATATTAATATATTTTTAAAGTTTTAATAGAATTACACAAGTCGAGTCAATCTCAAATTGGCTCATTTATTATTTACTTAATTTTTAATGAACATCTATTTTGAAATTTAAACGAAACGAGCCGAGCTCGAACTCGTCTATTTTATTTTGAGCCGAACTCGAGCTTTGTTAACTAAACTCGTTCGAGTCCGAGCCGAGCTGTAGCCGGACATTTTTTTCACGAGTCGAGGAGAGCGTGCCACTTTTTTCACTCCCTTCATTTTACTTTAAGTGTGATTACTATAATATATACTTCCTTGACCACTTTAAGATATCGAAATTAAGAAGATTAGCATGTGACCAATTATACTTTCTTGGAAACTAAATCAGTCTAGGACCGATTATTATCTTTTGAATTAAATTGAGAAAATTGAAAGGTTGCAACCTTTCATTTAAACTAATTGCACCCAACTCGTTAACCACCCAATCCGCCAACATCAATTTACAATCCAAATGAAATTCATCTGAAACCCAATTGGAATCACAATCCCACCAATTGACCCAAATCGTCATAAAATCCAAAAAACCCAACCCAAACATCAACAACAAAAAAGAACCCAAATTCAGAAAAGTCCACTATCCGATCTGAACCTTAAATAAAAAAAATAAAATAAAAATCCAATTAGATCAAGATTTATATTTGACGCAAAAACCTAAAACATATCAAATTTACTTAGAACAATTGAAAATTTTAAAAATAATGAGCCTTAATAGAACTGAATCATCTTATTAAATAAGACACAAATAATAGAATTGAATTAGATAATTTTGATCTCAATTACCCGAAGTCGTAGGAGAATCGCCCACAAAAAATCAATACCAATAATGAAAAGAAGACACTACATGTCTAGAGAAAGGGAAGGGTTTAGAGGTCATTCCATCCTGATCATGAATTAAAAAAACCGCGAGCAAATAAAATCAATCCACAGACTTGACTTAAACATCTAAAGAGGGAAACCTAACGAACAATTCATCCATTTTACCAACAGAAAACCCAATTAAGACAAACAATCACAAACTCACAATTCAAAAAACCATAACCAACCCACAACGATCAATTATTTCACTCACACTCAAATTGAACAAACCAACAAAACAAAAATCAATACCAATATAAAAAAAAAACTAACTTGAAAGAGAGAGAGAGAGAGAGAGAGAGGAGAATCATAAGGGTCAATTTTTTTCTCTTCGTTGAAACATATCGTTTTCATCATAAAAACATGTGAATAATCATTTGGTGATGAAGATCACACTCTCAGCAAACCTATATCTCATTTTTAGATAAGAAGGAGGGAGCGAGGAGAGAGAGAGATGGAGGGAGGAAGGAAAAATATGACATAATCACATTTTATTCTTTTGAATCTTTCTCTCTCATTTATAACTCATATATTCTAAATTTTTCTAATTCTATGTGCCGAAACAATGAGTGACCATGCATATGGTAATTATATATTATTATTGTTTTATATACCCTATTTTAGGCAGGAAGGGAGAGAAATGGAAGTGTGTCATAAAAGTTATTGTTTTCCTTCATGGAAACAAGTCGTTGGGGAGGGGGAGGGAGAAGTATCATAAGATTCAATTCGCTGCCAAGTAAAAATATGTAAATAATCATTTGGTGATGCAAATATCTCTCTTAGCAAATTCATATCTTACTTTTAAGTGAGAGAGAGAGAGAGTCACAGTCAATGAATTCTCGATGTTGTCTTAAAATTTTGGCCCTCCCTCGATTTCTAAAAGATCTAATAAATTCATCAGACAAACAAGATGTCCAAATAAAAATATTCATGCTCAAATTAATAAACTATTCATACTAATGGGCCCTATTGATAAGTTACGAATAATATATCACATAAAATCTCTTAAGTCTTAACTACCCCAAATAGGTAGGAGATTCATTAAATTGTGAAATGTTTTCCAATGATAATGTAATATGTAATCTATCGGAGTCGGCTCTGATACCTTATCTCCATTACCCTCCGTTATTATTTTCGCCGAAATTACAGTGTCCTCCTCCGAGCTTGGCATTGTCAACCGTGGATATGGCAGTGACAACAACTTTCTCTTGCCATGTGTGTCCTGTCGTCGATGGTGGTGACAAATAGATGGAGCGTAGTAGGAGCAGCAATTCTAGGGTCCCGTTTCAAGCCTCTCTTTTACATGAAGAAATTAATCAATCCCTATTTTCTTCTTACGGGTTGTATGAACAGGTTTCACGTCACTTTAGGCCGAGTCTAAGTGTTCTATAATCACTGTTCAGTTTGACCTAGACATAAGTTAAAACATATTCTAACTTTGTCATTTTAACTTTTGTTCAACAACAATGTCGTATATTATACAACGTTGTACACATAATTATAAATAATAATAGTTTGAATTACCAACATTTAGATGAAAAAAAATAAGAGCATCAAATTATAGTTTACCAAGATTGTACGGGTAGCACGCGCATCGCGCGAGCCCCACACTAGTAATTTATAAGATTAGTAACTCTTTTCAGCTCTATGAGTTTTCATTGACCAATTAATATTAAATTACTAAGTTTGAAATCACTATTTATATATACATTTTTTTTATTAATGAGATTTTAGAATCTGATAGATTTAGTTTTAAGAATATAACAATTATGGAAAATCTCAAAATGGATCAATTGTATTTACCATTTTAATTTAATATTAACATTAATAATAATTACTAAGTTTAAAGTCACTATTTATACATGCATTTATTTCCATTAATGAAATTATAATTTTCATTAATTAAATTTTAGGCGTCTGATTAATTTAATTTTTAAAACATAATATTTGTAAAAATATCCCAACATTAATGAATTTTGAATTAAATGATCACTTTCTTTAGATTTTGAATCAAAAGTCACTGTTCAATCTCTTCAAAAAAGGTAACGGTTTAGTATTCAATTATCAATTTTCAAATTTTTACAATTAAATAACTTCCTTAAAAAATTTTAATTAACAATATGACCCTTCGTTTAAGTTGCAATAATAATTACTGAGTTTAATGTCACTATTTATATTTGCATTTATTTCCATCAATGAAATTTTTATTTTTATTTTGAAATTATATTTTTCATCAATTAAATTTTAGGCGTGTGATTAATTTAATTCTTAAAACATAATAATTATAGAAAATCTCAACATTAATGAATTTTGAATTAAATAAATTTCTTTAAATTTTGAATAAAAAGTCACGGTATAATCTCTGCAAAAAAAATTAACCGTTTAATAAATTCAATCACCAGTTTTCAAAATTGTATAATTAAATAATTTCGTTAAAATTTTGAATTAATAATATGACCCTTCGTTTAAGTTGAAATAATAATTACTCAGTTGAAAGTCACGATTTATATATGCATTTATTTCCATTAATGAGTTATTTTTTGAATTATAATTTTCATTAAGTAAATTTAGGTGTCTGAATAATTTAATTCTTAAAACATAATAATTATAGAAAATCTCAAGATTAATGAATTTTGAATTAAATGACTTTCTTTAAATTTTGAATCAAAAGTCACGGTTTAATCTTTTCAAAAAAGTAGCGGTTTAATAAATTCAATTATCAGTTTTCAAATTTTACAATTAAATAACTTCTATTTCTAATATTTTGTGTTTAGTGGTGTAGGTGAATGTCCATTTTAATTGAAATTTATACATTTTTTTGGTTTAAACTATAATTGATTATCTTGGGTTGTTTTTATTTTTTAATTTAGTGATTCAAATTCATGTATTAAGTCCACTTGCGATTACAATAAACTTTAAACTAACTCTTATAACTGTTTATGGGTTGAAACCAAATCTCGAAAGAAAATTGTCAATGAAAAATAGGGGATAATTTCAGATGACTATACATGAATATATTATCACATGACTTCACCTAAAAATTTTTGTGTCAGGGTGAATACTCAAGAATTTCATTTTTCTCATTGTTACTCATTCCGTTCATTTTCGTTAGTTTTTAACATTTTTAACGTGTCAAAAGACTAAAATACCCTTCAGAAGTAAATAATTGTTTTCAATTTAATGAAAAGACTAAAATATCCTTCACTATTCATTTAATTTTCAAAAAAATACTACTTTCTCTATCCTCCCCCTCTTCCATCTCCTCCACCACCATTCCCTCCCTGCCCCCTCAACCTCCACCACCATCTCCTCCCCCTCCGTCGCCACCTCCTCCATCACCTCTACCACCACCGCCACCACCTTCACCTCCTCCACCACCACCACCTTCATTTCCTCCACCACCATTATATGGACTTTTTTTTCCTAATCTATGTTTGATCGATTGCATTTCTCAAATGTCTTTTTAGTTTAGTTTAATCTTTGTTATGTGCCTTCAAAACAGGTTAGTTGTGGCAATGCGTGTAAATATAAAGATTATATTCCACCTGCTACCTAATGCATTTTTCTATGTTTCGAATGTAGTTTTACCCTTTATTTTAAATTGTACTACTGGTATGTGTTTTGTGCAGATAGTTAAACACCGTAAAGTCATGTATTCCTGTAAATAACTTAGTTCCTGCTATTGATCATATTGTACTATTTGGAATACAATATGGATGTCATCATCATAACTTTCTTTTTCAAATGGCAATAAATCTATCAATTGTTCATTTATATCAACTCAACATAACTAATAGGCATATGATAATTACTATTTTTACTATGTTGTTTTGGGTATATGAATGAGAAAAAAATTTAATTGCTTTGAGTTACATATTTTCGTATATTACTTTCGTTTGTAAATTGTATGTCAAGTTATACAAAAATATATTCGACGATAAATGAAATTTATTAAAGTGTACTTTGAAAACAACAATGTAATGAGTTTTTTATATAACATTGTGTTTATGTTATGATATTTTTCCAATAAATAATAAAGTATTGTTTTTTTCAAAGGTTACACCGAGACTATATTTATACAATAAAGTATTTGGCAAATTATCATTGTCGGGACCCGTCGTGATCCTTTGCTTCGATGCATAGGGCTGATTTGGCATTTTTGAAGAAAAATCTTTGGTCTTCATTTTGGTTTCTTGGATTTGTGATCTCTATCTTCGTTTGAGATGATGAAAATGGAGAAATGAAGTAAGCAGTTAGTTAGATGAACCGTAGTTGTCGTGCATGCCATGTTGGAGTGTCTGAAGTTGTTTGGATGGTGAGGTCAATCATTTACGTGTGTTTCAAATGTGTAAAGTGATCAAGTCTTAAGTTGCAATCTTCCAGACTATTTTAATATTTTGCGTTTAGTGTTGTAGGTGAATGTTTATTTGAATTGAAATTTATTTATTTTTTTGTTTGAACTATAATTGATTGTCTTGGGTTCTTTTTTACGTTTAGTGACCCAAATTCATGTATTGAGTCCACTGGTGATACAACAAACATTAAAAAAACTCTTATAATTGTTTATGGGTTGAATCCAAATCTTGAAAAAAATTGCCAATAAAAAATACAACACATACACATATATCAAAAGGTAAAGTACACATAGCCACACTCAAGTTTGGTTAAAAGACATTTAGCTACACCAAATTTTAAAAGTGGACACCTACCCCCTCTCGAAATATCAAAAATGGACCGATAGCAAACACCGTTAACTATTTGAATGGAAAATGTTAAATTTTGAAGTAAAAAGGCGAAAATGCTCTTCGTTTGACTTCAAATTTTCAAACACATGTCATTGGTCACTCTCTTTGTTGTTTGTCTTTGTAACACCGAGCAATCCAACCCTCGACGTTGCCTGATGCTCGTCGGAAGCTCACCCACTCATCGGTCTTCGGTCTTCGTCTCAATCAGCTCATCGTCCAACTGCCGATCAACCGCCGCTGCAACCATCTCAGTAGAGGTAACGTTTGTTGTGTCTGTTTGGTTACCGAAAATTCTCCCTCTCTCTCTGAATGTTTTTGGAATTCGTGAATCTCTGAATCCTATGAATTGATGGTTCGGTCCTTGTGCTGGTTTAGGTTGGAGTAAACTTTAACATGTTGAGTAGAGGTGGTTTTAATCGTTTGATCTTTGAGGCTTCCAATAAGCTTTGATGTGTGTTGTGTTTAGTATTTAATTAAAGTTTAAATAATTAATTGCACAACACTTTTTAATTGCTTGAGTATTTTTTCACATCCTTAATTACATTATATTTGAAACAAAGAGTGGATTATGTATTTATATTTAACCAACATTAGATTATGGGAGCCAAAATCACTTAATCAGTAATAACTTGATTCACTTAATTAAGAGATAAGGAACCTAAAATTGTAAGAACCATTAACTATAGATTTTTGGCATTTTGGGCATTTGGGTTATGTTGAACTTGCAAAGCTTTTTTATTGAGTGTTTAGCAAATGTATTTAATTGGTTTCAATTCTCTTTTGTTCATCTCAATATTCAAATTTTTAGGTACATGCTATTTAAATTAATTTTCACCTAGATGTACCATGAGCATTGTCAAATCTACTAACATAAATATAACACAATATTAAATTTCACCAACAATCAATAAACACAATAAATGTCATATTTGGTATTTTCTTTCATGTACGATGTTGGTGGTGGAAGCATGCTTCTAGGTTTGTATTGTCGCTTTTATTTCTATAATTTGCAGCAAGCAGGTGGCGATGATAGTGATCAGTTATTTTCCCTAAAATACTTGAAATTTTGAAAATCACTGATATAATAATTTACATAGAATCTTTTTTGTTATAACTTTCATCAATCATCTTGGTTGGTAGACATCCTCCATTTTTATTTTTTATGTTTTTGATACTATTTTCATTGAATTAGGTTGAAATTAACTGTTTAGACATTACATTTGTGTCCATGCAATTAAGTGGAACTGCTGCAAGAAGGCACCCCGTTTGCTTCCAATTTCTCTACTTTACATTATGGATTAGGTCCCTATGGATTATTGTTATATTTTACAGTTGCTTTTTAATATTAGATTTTAAACTTTTGGTGAGTTTAAGCAGGTTCAAGGAGTATGCTGGATCCAAAATCTTAGATTACTTAAGAAGATCCTATATGTGATCATTGCGTATGTCCATTATCCAAAAAGATTATATTTGCATACTCTCAACCAACCCATATGCTGAAATTCTTATTTTATATTCACATTATTCTCTTGATAGATGATATTTCTTGCTTAATGGTTTGGTTATCTATGCTCTCATTTTATGAACTGAAACTTTGTTTTGTTTTAGATGTTTGTAAATTTTCATTTCTTTGTTGTGGCGTGTGAATCTGCCGGTTGTGTGGTGATTATGTAATTATGATTTTATGCTTTTAGTCGAGTTGATTGAGAACATTGTATACGGTGTGTGACGATATGTCTCGATGCTACCTGTTAATCAGGGCATGTTCGTGTCTATGATGTGATGTATAAATGTATGTATGATTTTGCTTATCTGGTTCTCTGTGTTATTTCTTATTTTTCACGACGCTATAGTTTTTATGTTCTGACTCTTACTGTTCAGTGTTCACTTAAGAAATACGTTTGTTTTGGTAAGCCGCGATTTTAGTCTACTATAATCTATATGCTTCATCTCAACGACATGGCATGGTCGCCTGCTAATTATTTTTTGTGGTACAGGGGTGTGTGGACATCCCAACCTTTTTTTGCTTAATTGCTTGGTACTTATATTGAAGTGTGCCACGGGCGCTGAATATATGGCTCCTTCGGTTCTTATTATGTGGTAGTTCGTGTAGGATCGTGGTAGCTTACAAGCTGTCTTCTACATACTTTAGCATGAATTTTAATTTCTTATCTAATTTTGCATTCTTTTGAGCCTTTTGTTCTTCTCTCCGGCTCCTATGAAAACTAGGGTATTCATAAGATTTAGACCAATTATTTGTTACACCATTTTCATTGCAATACCCCAACATAAAATAGTTCTAAAGGTTCAATTTATCTCATCGATTTAAGGAAATCAATTTTGTGATTCTCGTGCAAAATTGTAAGTGACGTGATGGTTTTTGTTCTATAAGATGAAGACGATTTCATCTTCGATAAATTTGTGATTCACATATACTTCTAATCTTTAATATGATGAATCAAGTTTTGGGAACAAGAAGCACATGCTTTAATATCATTTTTCACGGATAATTGCTTCTTTCTTAGATTTTAATTTTTAGAGGAGGGAATGTATATACTTATTCGTGATTACATGACTCTGTCTCTTGGTTCAAATTTATGATTAGGTATTGTACGTCAACTTCTTAAACGCGCAGATGTTAGCATGAAAGGAGATACACAAAAGAAACAATGCTATCATCCCTATGATTATCATGTCGGTGAATGATGGGAATGGTCGTTCAAGCTTAATCAGAGACAGCTGCCAATAACCTCATGTTTTGCAATTATTATCACCATGAGTCAAGTCCATTCTCTTGATCATGTCTGTGTCTACTTGCCAAACTTGCCAAGCAAGTAAGTTTTGGCATCATAATTTATTTGGGGTTATTTATTTACTTGATCATTTAGCATTAACACACATGTTTTGTTCAATGTCTATTCTTGAAAGGTGTTCGCACATGGTCAGTTGTATGTCGCTATTTCGCAAGTTACATCGCGCAATGGGATAACGATAATGAATGTCGATGAAGTGCACAACGGTACATGATAAAAATTGTTGTGTATCACAAAGTTTATAGAAAAATCAATCCAACTAGCGGTGATGGACAAGTATTTGTTGTTTGATGTGTTGTCGTCTTCAAGTATTTATCGTTTGTTCGTGTATGTAAACTTATAATTAATTTATATATTTTCTCAAACATCGAGTTCACGTGCTTCATTATCAGAATTGATATTTTATTATTATGAGGTGACATACGTTTCCGTCTAATATGAACTTTGTTCATTTTCCACATGTGTAGAGTGGACATGTTCAGCGCGACTGATTGTTAGTTATTATTTGGTATGATGTTGTTTATGGGTGGTTGAGTGTGACTGGCGTTCTTGCACGCTGCTGAGTGTACCGGTCGCTTCCATTTTAAATTTTGTATATTATGTCACGCGTTACTTTCCAGTTGCGTGGATGAACGGTGTACACATGATGTCAATTTTATTATGTATTCTGAACGCGTGTGAGTATTCTCTTAGCATGACCAGTTGTGTTTGTAATATGTTATTTTTCACTAAAATGTTTTAAATCATGTTCTCAAAGGTAGCCGCGCGCATCGCGCGGGGCCTCACCCTAGTTTGTTCATAACCAAACAGTTCAATTAGTGATGGTTAAATATTATGGTTGAGCTCTGTGATACTTGAGATCGAGTCAAATTTAAGTTCATTTAAAAAAATTGAGTCAAGTTAGACATAATTTTTTAAAATTCGATAAATTCATGAGCCGACTTATTTAATATATAATTATATATTTTTAATAAATATTTATAATGAATCGAGACAATCATAATCTAGTCGGCTTATTTAATATTTTAATGAATCGTATATTCATATTTCACGTTTGTCAAGTTACTCTAAATTTATATTTTTGCATCATTTTTGAGCAAGTTGGCAAGTTTTAAATTTAAAGTGATTTAACGAGATAAAAAAGTAGAGTTTACTTACGCAAAACATATTTGATTGTACATACATAAGTATTATTTTTTAAGAACTGAAGTCGAGTCAAATAAAATTTTGAATTATTTTTCGACAAGTTTAACTCGATTCCTTTCGTTTGGTTAATTTTAGGGAAAATGTCACTTACCTCCCTCGTGGTTTACGTGGTTTTCACTTACCTCCCTCGCTTGATAAGTGCATTTTGAGAGTTTTCCAAACTTTCACAAATTCTCACAGAGGTCTAACCCCGTTAGTGTTTGGTCAAAAGTCAACTATTTTTTTATAAAAATGACAAAAATACCCTTTGGAGATTTCTCACTTACCTCCCTCGACTTCTCCTCCTCCTTCCTCTGCTTCAGCTGCCGCCGACAACATCCTCCCCATCGCCGGTGCGAGACGCCACCGATGCGGCGTCACGTGGGCTGAACCCCTCGGTGATCGAGAAGTTCCCGACATTCGCGTATTCGGCTGTGAAGGACCTGAAGATCGGGAAGGGTGCGCTGGAATGCCCATTGCGCATGAGCGAGTTTGACGAGGAGGAGACGCTCTGCCTGCTCCCCAAATGCGACCACGTGTTCCACCCCAACTGCATCGACGCATGGCTCGCCTCCCACACCACCTGCCCCGTCTGCCGCGCCGATCTCTTCCCACCCGCCGTCGAGGTATCTACTAGTGGCCATTTGATTAGCGGTATCTACTAGTGTTATGCAATTGAATATGTACATCCACAAATAAAAATCATTACTTGACGAATTTCTCAGTCCTGCCTTATTTGTACTGCTTGTTGCAAATCCAAAACCAGTGAAATTTCATTCCACCAGTTATATATGTTTTACCATATAGAATAAAAAAAATCAAGTGGGAGTTTTGCAAATTGAAAACAGAGAAGAATGCCAAACTAATAACATTCAAACCCCTATATCTTCCACAACATACATTAGCAATTACCAATTAATAATAAGAATAATAGAAAAAAGAAAGAGAAAGGTGAATGTGGCAATTACCAATATCAGACCTGCTTGCAGCGAGAGCACTTCTTGGGCCCGGGATTGGAGCAACATGTCTTGTCGTCGTCCATGCGAAGGCTTGGCATTGAGAATGAGATTATGCAGGTTCATTCCGGCCTGACCTCGTCGGACCGGTGTTCCGGCCCCTCATGGACCACGCCTTCTTCCGAGATAATCCCGGTGTCGTCGACTCCGACAACGGCGGTCGCCAGAGCGTAGATCGGCAAATCTATGTTCCTTTGAAAAAGAGAAAGGGACACAGACGAGAGGGTGTAGGGAGAGAGAAGCAATGTCAAATTTTCAAAAATTTGATATTTAATTGAGTGTATTTTGGACTTTTGACAAGCAAACTAACGCTGTTAGACTTCTGTGAGAATTTGTGAAAGTTCGGGGACCTCTCATAATGCATTTGTCAAGCTAATGAAGTATGTGAAAAACACGTAAACCACGAGGGAAATAAGTGGCATTTTTTCTAGGGAAAATGACACTTTTGTGCACCTAAATATACACTTTTGACACTTATATACCCTAACTTTTTTCCATACCTGAATATTATTTTGGACACTTTACCCCTAAAATTTTAAAAATACCGAAATTACCCATGAGTTGAACCAAAATTAAATCTGGTCTGATGGAGAGAACCGGTCCAACTTTTAAAGAGGGTAAAAAGACGAAATTACCCTCACATATTCATCAAATTTTCAATTGAATGCCCCTCTCTACCTTCAACCCTAAATCCTTCCCGTCCCCGCCTCCATCAACGGCCACCAGGAAGAACCGCCTCGTCGTCGCCCCAGGCCACCAGCATCTCCTCTACGAGCAGAACCACCTCGTCGTCGCTTCCAGGGTTCGCGACTCCCTCAATGAATCCTCCATCGACCTCGACGTCGTCGCCTCCTTCGACACCGGCGGCGCCGAGCTCCTCTACGAGATCTGCCTTCTCTCCGCCCAACATCGCGCGCCACCGCCATGTTCCTCGTCGAGAACCGCCAGCTCCTCTACTCTTGTTGTGGTGCCGATTATGATACAAATCCACAGTTGCCGGCGGAGTCTAGGGTTTCGGAGGCGAGGTCCTCGAGAAGGGGGCGTCGAGAGGGATGCGCCGGAGGGATGCGTCGAGACGATGCGACGGAGGGCGAGAGGATCTTCATTGCCGGAGGCGGACGGTAGACGCGGAGATGGGTGGTTGGGCTGCCGGAGAAGATGATGAATAGTGAGGAGAGATGGGCCAAAATGTAATTTAATAATTTACTTTTCAATTTTCAATTTGTTATTTGAAAAGACCAATATACCCTTAAATTGTGTGATAATTTCGTTATTCAATTGAGGGTAAAAAAGTAATTTCATTATTAATTAAAATATGGTTGGATCTGGTTGAAATTGAACCAGCTCAATTCAGGGGTATTTTCGTTATTTTGAAATGTCTGAAAAAAATTGTCCAAAAATGAATTAAAATATGAAAAAAAGAGAAAAAAAAAGTTAGGGTATGTAAGTGTCAAAAGTGTATATTTAGGTGCACAAAAGTATCATTTCCCTTTTTTTATTCCTACCTCTTTTTAAATAAATAATTAAATATTTTTATTTTCCATGTATTTTAATTGTTTAGTCTGATCTGAGAGTGAGGGACAGGAGAATCGGGTGTTCCTCTGCTCCTCCATTTTTTCTCTTCCTGCAAAAAAAACCCATCTTTCTCATATAATCTCAGTCTCTTTATCTCAAATTTACGTTTCACGGAGAACGAGAGAGAAAGTGCGTGTTTTTTTAGATAGAGAGCCAAAGCTGAAATAGAGAGAGAAGCAGCAACATGTCGAAGAAGAAGGCTTTCACTGGCAATACAATGACCCTCAAGGATTTCCATGGCGGTTCCATTCCCTCTGATCTTCCTCTTCCTTCAGCTCCCGGCGTGTTCGTACCTCTCAACACCCTTTTACCTTCCTTCTCCATCTCCTCGATTCGAATTCAAAATTTTGTACTTTGCTGCTTGTTGTTCGTGATTGCATTTGATTGTGTGTTTGAACCTTTGTTTCTGTTCAATCGCGTGAAATTTGGATCTGGGTGTTGATTTTCTGTGTTGGGTTGGTGTAATTTGATGAACTGACCTGTGAGTGAGAAAACCCTAATTTTGATTTCCGATTGCAGTGCTGTGAAGCCCTCGGATCGCCCTGGTTTTGACAGGGCAGCGCCGTGGGGGAGCTCGATCGTCCGATCTCGCCCGAATTCGTCCCAGTCCACCAGGCATTTCGATGACAAGACTCCGTTTTTGGCTCATTCTCAGCACATAGGGCGCAACTTCGATGAGGACGAGCGTAAGCCGCTTGACGGGTCGTCTGCGCCTCGCAGGATGGTTAGTGATGAGAGCGTTAAAGCTCCTGCCAACCGTATGGAGGTGAAGCTCGAGCCTGTTGCTGCTGCGGGGAGATCATCGGGCTGGCAAGGAATGGCTCCTGTTGCGTCGCCATTGCCAAGTGTAAGAGTGGCTGAGGTGGTGAATTTGCCCAATTCAGGGGTGAGTAGCAGGAATGCTGTTTCAATGCCGTATCCAAATGCGTGGACAGCAAGGAAGGAGGTGGTGGTGGGTGTTGCCGAGCCGGTGCAGCCTGTGTGGTCTCGGGAAAGTGCTGTTTCGAAGCTTGCTCATGCAAGTGCGCTTGAAAAGGTCTCCTCTGGTCGGTGGCAGATGAAGCAATCTGTTCATTATCAAACTGACGTTGAGGTTGTTAGGCATTCCGAGCCCGAGACAGATTATGGGTTACACTCGAAAGTTGATGTTGGTCAGGGATTTAACAGAGTGGGCACAACAGCAAGTTGGAGGGAACATCCCGATGCCATGCTGGCGAGTCATGCCGAAAGGAGTCTTAATATCCAAAACGGGATTCAGGGTGGTAGAAAGGATTCGCCCGATAATGAAAGGGCCAGGACTCCTACAATTAACACTGATAGGTTGCAACCAGTGCTACATAGTGATGGTAAAGTCGGTGGGTCTGAGTTGGAATCGTCAGAGCGGCCTAAGTTGAAGTTACTTCCAAGAAAAAAGCCACTGGAGAGTCCAGAGCTTCCTACAGTGGATCATCATCAGGTACTAGCTTCGTTAATGAACGGTGATTCTTTTTCCTTAACTAACTTTTTGAATAAATTTGCAATAATTGCACTGTGGTTTTGAATGGATCTAGGGTTATCCCCGCCCTGACTCCAGTCATGCTGAAATTGAGAATGAGTCAAACAAAAATACGAGCCTTGGAAAACCTGGTTCGGCTGGCACTGATAGCGGCTTTCAAGCTTTTGCGCGCCCTAAGCTGAATTTAAAGCCTAGGTCACAGCCAGTTGAAACACATCAAGAAAAGATTGAAAGAGGCAGGTTGGTAGCACTAATCTGGATATTCTCGTGTGCTTCTTCATATTTTAAACTTAGTCTTGATAGGGGAATGCACATATTCTTCTTTTGTCAATTTTCTGTCTAGGCGGTGAATGTGTATCTCAGTATATGCCTCATGATGACTCTAGCGAGTTGGAGACATATATAGTAGCCAATAGAACATACTTGTTGAACTGATGAATTGTATATTTTAGGCAGTTGATGGCGAAAGGGATGGACTGATTCATGAGATTCACACCTTGAATCAACTGCATGGACTAGTTGAAATGATCGTATGCATACCATGGTGATTTGAATTAGAGTTAGTTTTTCATATTCATAAATGCTTCATACAACATTAGTAACAGGAGTTGGTTATAGCTACCAAATTTTTCATTTTCTTGGACTGGAAAATGTGCTAATGTCATGTCAGTGAGCTAATTATAACTCATAGACTTGTTCTTTTGAACTAGTGAGCCTGTACAAGTAAAAAGTGCAGAGTCTTGACACTCCTATTGTCATTTTAACAATAAAAAATAAACAGAATTTGAACAATGAATTGCAAATTATAATTTCATACAAGTTATGAGCTTCTGGTGTGTGCGATGTATCTTTATTTAAAAGTTAGTGTCTTGGCGTGTGGTCCTGTGTATTTTTTTTAATGAAATGGTGAATTTTGTTTCCTTCTGTGTTGTATCCAATTCCATCTACCTAGGTGGCATTGTCGTTGAGGTTATACCAATATAAGTATCTGGTGGAGCAAAGAAAGACTTTACAGTCCTTATACCGTTTCAAATTTCAATTGGCATGTGCACTTTTTCTGCATTTGAACATGATATATAATTCTATGGCTTATGTGACAGTGGGGATGTAAATGCTGTAACCTGATCATATGCTAAATACCATCAACCTGCAAATGCTAAACATGGAAAAGTTGTGGTTCAGTGATATTAGCGATGTTATGAATGCGGTGAAGTAATGAAACAAGGTACAACAAACCAAACTAAAACTGGTGTAGACATGGCTTTATCTATTTGTGGAATCTGATTTTTGGTCAGTAAGTGTATGCCGTTCCTTACAAGGTGTAAGGACAGTCTAGATAGCCAGCAATCTTGAGAAGGGAATGATCTGAAATCCATAAGCATAATATCTGGCAATAAATTCAATTGAAGCCAAAAACTCGGTAGCATTATAATTTTAATGTATGTCCTGCAGTCATACGCAGGTGCTGCCTCTATGATTACTTTTCGTTTCCTCTTTTTCCTTTTGTTTTGATTTAATTACTTGTTTTGCTTCTTTTTTTGCCTTAAATCCATTCTTGTCCTTATTAGGTTTTAATTCTTTCTGGGATTGAAAATGTGCCAGAAACTCCATGAACCATACTTGTAGTGTTAATGGGTTCAGTCTAGTATTGTTGTAACTCTGTGAACGTTGAAATACATATGAACTTGGTTTTCTTGTATTGCTTCATATGTTTCCAATTCTCTTACCTATTTGTGAGTAACTGTTGATGACCTCTTGTAACTGTTGCAGGAATGCATTGTTTGGCGGCGCTCGTCCCCGAGAAATGGTTAGTTGTGATTTGGGTGTTAGGAATAATTTGTGATACAGCTTGGTTTAGGTCTAGTTCTGTTTGTGAACTACTATTAATAGGATGTTCCCATGTTTTCACTATTGCTTTAGGTTCTGAAGGAGCGAGGAGTCGATGATGTTGTTATCAGCAACAATGACGCCGGGCAAGATTCGGACAGGTATGCAGTCGTTGAGTTACAGTCAGTGTTCTAATAATTCCCGCTCCCCAAAGGCCCTATCCTCCAGACTAGTGCCCAACGCTTTTTAGAATACTGCTTATAGTATGAAAATGTTAAAATTGTTGCTTATGAAACGCTGATCTCCGTGTATAGGGCCAAACACAACGCTACCAATACTGACAAGATTCCTGCGCACACAGTCAGAACACGACAGAGTGAAAAAACCGAAACTCCCCATGATCAGAGGATGGAAAAGAAACCCGAGAGGAAGGATCAGCGGGCAGATGGGGATAGGAAGAACCGACGGGTTGAAAATTGGAGGAGCAGTGGGAGGGAGTCCGAGAGGCAGGTGCAGGCACAGGAGAGGCAGCCTTCACCGGAGACATGGCGCAAACCCGTCGAGCCAAAACCGGCTTCCCCGGATGCTGGTGGCGTGCGACTCGGGAAAGCAGCGTCGGCCTTGGAGCTCGCTCAAGCATTCTCAAGGTCAGTCTCGGATTCAAAGATGGACGACCGAGCGCCTGGTCAAGGCCAGAGGCCCTCCCTCCCTGGTCGCACCCAGGCGCCGTTTTCAAGGCTCATGAGTCCAACCCCTCGGCCTCATCAGATCAATGGTTACTGATTCTGGTCAGAAAAATGGTGGTTGCTAAGCATTATCAGGTTTGTGCTGGTAGAGACTACTTGGAAGTGGCGGTGCTATGCGCCCACACCTGTTTTCTGTGTTTTTGTCTGTTAGAATTTATCAGATGACCATACAAAAGTTTTATTTGGCTAATTGTTATTGTTCTCTTCAATATTGGAGCCCCTTCTTTACAATCTTATCTTTTTCTAAGCTTCAAGTTATGTGTTTTTTTGTTGACAAAAGCAAGCAAAATTTGATTGAGAAACACTGTCAAAATCAAAATAGACCTAAGATCATTGTGAGTAGCACTGTTTTGAAAATAGTCTCTGTTTAGTTTCAAGAGTCTCTCTTTAGTTTTTGATTAATTTCATATTAATCTCTGAATAGTTTATTAATCCGATTAATTCATGATTAGTTTCTAGAGGTCATTTGCGCTCGACTAATGCCCAGCGTTTTTAAAATTATTAGGGAGTAGTAGAACTATTCTAGTTGCAGACTTTACTGCACTCCGAATAACTTGGGATCACATGGCATTAGTGTTTTAAACATTACAGACAAATCTGAATGATTTTCGATTGGTCTTATGCTAATCTTTGATTAATTATTTAATCTAGTCAGACTCCACTAATCCCTAATTAATTTTCGAAAGACCATATTCGTTCGATTAACACCTATCATTTTATACACTTTCTCGTAATAACCGGGGCACTCTTTTACCCAACTCAAGACTTCTCGAATTCTCAGTCGCCTTTGAATTTAGTCGTTCATGTGCAACTCGACATCTCGCATCCACCAGTGCGCCTCTGCATTCGAACCATTAAAATGGTAAAATCCTAAGTCCTCTTACAATCGTCAATGGAAAACAAATGAACCTTAAACCAGTCTTAAACTCTACTTGAACGTTGAGTTGCTTTTAGAGTTTGTGTCTGGTCAACTATGTATTACTGTTACACATTCTTCAGTTGCCCTTCACCAAAACAAAGGATACTCAAAAGTCAAACCTATGTCAAGGTCAAATCAGTTATTATGTGACATGAGTTACACAAAAAGAAGAAAAAAAGCCAACCAAACTTACAAGTAAAGTAAAAAGTATACAACAAATGAAACCATATGTTCACATCTTTATCAAATTCTAAAATTTCCGTCCAAGGCAATTATATAAGTTTTAATTTTCTTGTTCAATTAATAATTTAATTTAATCATATGATATTTATTGCAGTGCTTTTTATTACTTCAAATGTCTGTCCCTACCAAGTACAACTCTAACATTGTTTCTACACTTTCACAACATTTGACCTTAAACAAAGAACCCACTAAGACAAAACTTCTATTTCTTCTCGATAACTCATATTCTCCATTTCTGTCTCGATCTCATAAAACCTTGTCTCTTCTTCTACACACAAACACATATATTACCTTTTCTCCTCTTCATTGATCTCATTTCAGAATCTTTCCCCACAAAAGCCATGAAATCTTGCTCTGATCTTGAAGTAGACGTCAACGGCCAAGAAATTTTCTTGGTGGACAAGGTACAATTTCACCAACATAACATCAACTTTTCTCTCTATTTTCTTTTCATTCAAGAACTCTATTAAAGACTGATTCCATTCGATCGTTACAGAAAATTCTCGTGTCGTTCTCTGGAAAATTTAAGAGAATGTTCACCAAAGTGAGCGGTACGAGGAAGAATCTCAAAGTGATCCTCCACGACTTCCCCGGAGGACCTCGAGGCTTCGAGCTCTTAGCGAGGTATTGCTACAACAATGGCCGGATCGAGGTGACTCCGTCCAACGTGGTCTTGCTAAACTGCGCCGCTCGGTTCATGGAGATGGAGGGCAAGCGCAATTTAGTATACCAAACCGAAAAGTTCCTCGAAGGGATCGTGCTATGGCCATGGCATGACCTTCTTGCATCGATCAAGACACTCCAAGATCCTTCCTCCTGCATGGTTCGGACAATCTTGGATTGTCTCGTGCAGAGGTTGTTGTTTTCGGACACTTCATCCTCGGAGATGTCGAGTTCTCGATGGTCTTATGATGGTATGAGTAGTATTGCAACTAAAGAGTCATTATGCTCTCCAACAACAACAACAACAAAAACTTGGTGGTTTCATGATCTTATGTTCTTGAACATAGATTTGGCCGACAAGGTTGCCCGAACCTTAGTGTCCACGAAACTAGACCATGTCACAATCGCTAACTTCCTCTTCTCCTACAAGAAGTCAAGGTTTCTCCACTCCAATCGAGCCGAGAAGCGACTCATTGTGGAGGTCTTGGTTGATTTGCTCGTTTTGCTTGACAAAAACTCGGTTTCTTGCAAGAAGTTGTTTGATCTTCTTCGGGTTGCTTCACGCATGAATGTGAGTAAAGCTTGCATCGCCAAGATCGAGGGGATGATCGGGCCGAGGCTGGACCGGGCGACGGTCGATTACTTGCTTGTTCGGGCGGAGACAGGAAAGAGACACTCGTACGATGTTGGTTTGGTTTTGAGGCTCGTGAGGGTGTTTCTCCGAGGAGAGTGTAGTGGGTTGAAGAAGGTTGTTTGGTTGGTGGATTTGTATATTGCGGAGGTGGCTCCAGATTTGGGTTTGGGTTGTTCCTTGTTCTTGGCGTTGTTGAGTGTGCTTCCGGATTCGGCAAGAGAGTCTCATGACTTGCTTTACCAATCTATTGACATGTTTTTTGAGGTATGTTGTTTACTTTTGTGTTATGTTTGTGTAACCTTTTTGCTTCATGTACCAAATGCAATTATTTGGTGAGTGTTGGATTAGGTTGGTAATGAACTATATTTGGATCAGATTTAGTGATCTCGTATTACTTTTCTGTTAGACCGGGACACTGATTTGGGATATTATTCTTCTCTATACAAGCGAAAACAAGTGAATTCGGAATATATTTAGTTACTCATGTTCCCTATTTTAGAAATTCTGAACATCATGTATCCGTCGAGTTCAAAGTTTTTTTCCATATACCAAATATGCCTCAAATCGATTTTGAACCAACTAGGATTAACTACTGCGGTGATCTTATTAACTGGTTAACGATACATAGTTTTGAGACGAAGTATCGTCCGCTTTGAGGTTCAGGGGCAGATATAGGCCCTAACCCATAGTATATGATGTTTGGATTTTGACGATCTAGTTTGTATTTAATTTTGGCCACATATTGAAATTAAAGTTTCTTATTAGGATCTGATGTAACAATATATTTACTGATTAGTTAAACTCACTTACTGGTCATCTGCCAATAAGAAATTTTTTTCTTTGTCTGTCTAGACACAGTCGTTAGTCGACATATTATCAGTGAATCATGTAAACATGACATTCTCGTGTTACTTTCCTTTCAATATTTTTGTTATTCTTACCACTTTAATCTTTCTCGTCATAATTAACAATGAATTCGACAATGATGGAAAAAAAACAGGTTCATCCTAAACTGAGTGAAGGGAGGAGAATGAAAGTGTGCTCCGGACTGAACTACGAGAAGCTCTCAGCTGCAACAATGGAGCACATGTCTCAAAACTCCAAGTTCCCATCAAGAACAGTGGTCAAGGCCCTTGTAGCTCACCAGATGAAGCTCAAAAGCTCAATCCAAGAAGCTTACAATCTCAAAACCTCCAATGACCCTCCATTTATTGTCCCACACTATGCCAAGAAACTCTACTTCTCAAGCGACGCCGACAAGTATAGGGCACACTTGAGAGGAATGCATTGGAAAGTGATGGAGATGGAGAAGTTTTGTAGGTTGTTGCAGACCAATATGGCAAATATGGGGAAAGCTACTTCAAGATCATCATCTCATAGATTTGCTAGGACATTGCCAAATTATGTTTTTCCAAGAAATTAGGCAAAAAGATAGTGGGTGTAAATTGAAGATTTTCTTGTTATTTGGGCGATTTAGCAATTACCATGTCATTGTAATTATACGAGAAATTACTACAAGGTCCCTTGTACTTTGCAGTTTTTTGCAAATCAATGCGAGTTTATTTTGTCACGTTCATCGTTTTGAAATTATATTTTCTATTACATTAATAAAATAAGTTTAGAATTTTTACCTTCCTCTTCCTGCCTCAGTTTTTATTTTTCAATCTTTGAATTTTTATTTAAAAATATTCAAATTGTGAGCAGAAAAGCGACATGGTATTTTTGTGGAATCGACTTTTATATTGATATTATTTATATGCATGCACATTCTAAATAAGTTTAGAATTTTTTAGAATTTTTTATTTGGTTGTAAGGGATAAAATAGTCATTTTGAAACAAAATGAGACAAAGTACTGGGTTTCAATCGGGGACTAACCTATCAAATCACTACAAATTTTAGAACGGTTGTGATCTATTGGATGAAACAATCAATGGTCAGATTTAATGTTGACTCATTAATGGCATACTAACGTAAATATGAATTAACTATACATTTCTTTTGGTCAATTTATACCATAAGAGGGGTATAAATGTATTTTTATACCCTTATTTATTTTGAATATTATTTTCTTAATTAAATATCTTAATTTTGAATTTTGAATATTACTTCCTTAATTAAATATCTTAATTTTGAATATTGAATATTATTTCCTTAATTAAATATCTTAATTTTGAAATTTGAATATTATTTCTTTAATTAAATATCTTAATTTTGAATTTTGAATATTATTTCCTTAATTAAATATCTTATTTTAAATTTTGTTTATATCATATGATATTCTTTAATTAAATATCACTTGTAAACTGTTTATCGGTATAATGCAATGGTTTTATTGGTTTATATGATGTGTTTAATCATCTGATTCATCTAATATATTTCATCTGATATGTTTTATTTGACATGTGTCATTTGTGATGATATGTTCAATCTGAGTTGCTTCATTTGATATGTGTCATCTAATAAGTTTCATCTGTTATGTTTCATCGGAGATGTTTTATAGTTAATTTAATATGTTTCAAATACTTGTCATCAATTCGATCAAACAATTCAATTGCTTCATTGGTTCAATTGTTTTTTTGGTTCAATTATATTCCTTACACATCACATCAATCACAAAATAAAATTTATCATAGCTATATCATCTAGATCGGTATTTTTGCAAAATTGCAAAAAAAAAAATAAATACCTAAATGCATCGTCACAAAAACCAATTCTCAAAAATTAGTGTCATCGAATCTATTCCTCAAATCCGTGACACCAATTTACATGGTTTATATCCTCAATTACATAAGCAATGAACCAACATACGGTTTATGAGGTCGGTTTCATCAAATCAATTTAATCGATTTTCATAAATTGATGTACACAAACCGGTTTCATGTTTATTGAATATGTGTCATTGAATATGTCTCATCGAATACGCGTCATCAAATACGGTTTCATGTTCCATCTATGCCGTGAATCTAAATTAATATCACAAGAAAAAGTGAGACAAATACAAAATAAATCTATCCAATCGGTTTTGTAAGAGATTTATCGATTTGTCACTCGGTCAAAATTCTTGCAAATTCATAAGCAAAAGCAAGCAAAACCGAACAAAAATCCATAAATCAGCAAGTAAAAACCCTAAAATCAGAAGACCAAAAATCAAATAAAAAATTCAACAAACAATTGAAACAATCAAAACCCGTCAATTTCACGTTCACCATTTCACGTTAAAATTATAAAACAAGCGAAGCACGAAACAATTCCCAATATCAATTTTGATACGTTCAAAAGTACATTTGATAATTAAATAAAATGAATCTAAAAAAATCAATAATCAAACTAAAAATTTTACCGATTAGAGGAGGCTTGTTCTCCGGCGATGCGACTGTATGAAGAAAGGGCCGCTGCCGGAGCCGAAGCATCGCCGTCTTCAGCACCCGATGTCATCGTCGCCGCCACCATCTGGTTTGAATCCTCGTCGTCTCGATGGAATCGGAACAAGAGGACGCGAACCATCCTGATCTTAGATCCGAATCTGAATCAATGTGTCCATCGTCGCCGTCGACTGGAGCCGGGAGGTCGCCGTCGATTGGGGCCGGAGCTGGAGCCTGGAGCATGAGCCGTCGCTTGGATCCGAAGCCGTCTGGAATGACTCGCAGAGCTGAAGCGGCGAGTCGAATCTGCACCGTCCCCGTCTGGTTCCGTAGTCGTCGTCGTTTGCAGCAAGAGTCGTCGTCGTCTTGAGGGGAGCCGCCGTCGAATGGAGCGGGAGCCGCCGTCGACAGAAACGGGAGCCGCCGTCGGCTGGAGCGGGAGTGGCTATGATTTTGTTTGGGGAAGAGCAATAGGTTTAGGTTATATATATATATATATATATACACACGAGCAGTAGGTTGAGGTTATATATATATATATATATATATATATATATATATATATATATATATATATATATATATATATAAAGACCAGAGTACCCTTTTTGTATTATTTTAAATTGTTTTATCTACCATTAATCAGAATCGTTGATGAAACAAATCTGACGGCTATTAGTTGTTCTAAAATTTATAGCCCACATATAGTTGGTAGTTGATCTCTACCCAAAGTACTAAGTAGATTAGAATACAAATTCAAGGCTACAAAATGGAAAAAATAAATAAAATAAGAATACATTGAAACATAAAAACTGCAAAAGTACAAAGTACAAAGTACAAAATATTTTTTTTGTAATTTCTCTGAATTATCATTCTAAAATGCAAATACTAAAAATAATTTCGGACATGAGTACATGACAAGTTAATGATAAAATTTAGGATCAACATAGGACAGAAAATTTGATAAAACGTAGGCATTGGTGGTGTCGCTGTCCGTAGCAACTAGCAAGAGCATCAAATGAAACAAAAACATTAAGAAAATGAAAATAGATGTTTCCAGAGAATATTTGTACCGAGTGCTGTGTAGTTTCTGTCCTCTCTACAACTCGCCGCCGAATGCGCTGGCACGGCTACGACCGTGCCACTATTTTCGGGGCTCACTACATTTACAAGACAACCAACCACTAATCATATTAGTATTTTTTCCATATTTAATGTTCTATTAATGTTTACAAAGTGGTGACAAGATTTACACGAGACTCTGACACTCATCGTATACAAAATGATTACAGTTTATATCTTAAAAGGTTAATTACAATTTATTATATTTAGTTGGAGTCCTTTTTACAAATTATTATATCTATTCTAAAAAATTACAACTTAATATACTTATTTACATTGTTTTTTACAATATGTTTTAAGACCGTTAAATTTTGGATGGAAACTTTTATTAAAGCGTGAAATGTCTAAATTACCCAGACTATTTATCAAATTTTAAAGTCATGTCATCCATGTCACTATTACCCAATTTCTTTAATTTCTTTTATTTTGATTTTGTCCATAACTTTTCATTATAAATGTTTTTCATGTGATTTCCCGCTGTAATTTTTATACTAATTTATCAAAGCCTTCAAGTTTTTATAAAATGAGATCTTACCAATTTAAAACAAAAACAAACACAACCATCAATCCGTAATAATCAGAACCACCATCAACAAAATCAAGAACCATCAAAATTGAAACAAACCCAGAAATCTCAAATTGAAACAAAATCCGAATTGTGTTTCGGAGAACAATTTTTATTATCAGCTTTCTCAAAAGGCAATAAAAAATAAGCATTGCAATTTCAAACGCTAATCAATTTTGTGGAGAAAATTAGCATGAGACTTTGATCAATTTATCGATTTACGAAGCAAAACTAAGCAATTCAAGAGAAGACGAAGAAGATTGATAAATTTTGAGATTAACTCTATCTTAAATGTAAGACTATAAATTCAATGACATGCAATGTAGTTGGATATTGAGATTATTTGAAGATTTGGTTTATTATTTTATTTTTGTAGTGTTTTTTTAAAATTAAGTCAAACCCAATTGCAAAAAATGACGTGAACATAATTACATAAAATACAAAAAAGTATTTATATTACATGTAAGAAATTTTAGAAAAATATTGGGAGCACATTGGTTAATTTTTGTTCACAAAGAAGTGACAAGATCTGCATGAGTCTGACACTCATCAAACACAAGATTAAAGTCTATATATCAAATATAGGGTTGCTTGTACAAGAAAATACAATATTTTGACCTCAAGCAATAAGTTGAATACTTGAATCATTAATGCAACAAGCAATTGTATATTATTTCATTTTTACACGGAGTTACTGTATACTTTGATAGTTTTCTTTGAAAATATATTTCTTTGCATCGTTAAAAATAAACTAGAAAGAGAAAATAATGTGTAGATTCCTCTTTTTCTGAAAGGGAGATTTAGGGTACGCCGCGACTGGCGTGTACCACGACGTTGAAGGCGCATGTGGGGGGATTTGTGAAGGCCGACGACGGAAGAAAGCAGGGCAGGGCGAGCCGGTGTGGTGGACAATGGCAGGAAGACAAGCTTGGGGCGGAAGATGGAGGAGACGGAGGGGCGGGCGGAACAGAGGAGGGCTAGAGACGGAGGAGGAAGACAAGATGCGAGTCAGGGAGGGCTGTGGGGGGAAGGTACGGGGCGAGGGAGGGTCGGGACGGGACTGAGGGAAGAAGGGCGGAGGCTGAGCGAGGAAGGAGGAGGAGATCTACAGGGGAGGGGCGGAGGAAGACAGGTGAGGAGGGCAGGGGGGCTCGGAACGATGGGACAGGCGGGTGGAGGGCCAGGAGGGGGGTCGGGGCAGAAGGAAAAGGGGGAGGGATGGGTAGACAGCCAAGGGCCGAGGGAAGAAGGAGGAGGCCTGCGGGGGAGGGGCGGCGGAGGTCGGGGGAGCACGAGCGGGTGGGCTGGTCAGGCGGGAGGAGGACTCGGACGGTGGTCGGGGCAGAAGGAAGGGAGAATCAGGGAGCCGAGGGAGGTTGACGGGGATGGGGTCGGGGGCACAAACGAGCCGAGGGAGGCCGACGGGGACTTGGGTGGGCACACAATTGGGCTGAAGGGTACACACGGGGAAAAAGGTACAAGCCGGAGGGGGGAGACGGGAGGTTTGCGTGAAGAGGAAGAAGGACTATGGGACACCCGGGAAGAGGGGGAACAAGGTACTACGGAGCCGGAAGGACTAGATGATATACAAGAGCGATGGAAGCATATATCTATAGAGGGTGAACAGGATATCAGACTGGTCTTCGGGGAGACGGAGGAGGGAGAGCAAAACGATGATATGATGCTATGTCTTGTAGGCAGGTTTATAACAGATAAGGGCTATGATTTCAAAGCTTTCAAAAACGTCATGGCTAGTTTGTGGCAACCCGAACATATGGTTACTATAAAAGAAATAACACACAACCTGTTCTTGTTTCAATTCTATGACGAACGAGATATGGAAAGCGTTCTGGACAGGAGCACTTGGACTTTCAACATGCTGCAAATCTTGTTGGAACGGTTACCCATGAGAGTGCCCCCAGAGAAGGTAAAATTCCAACATTATCAGGTCTAGTTGCAAATGCACGGGATGGCGGCACATCAGAAAACTGAGAAGGTAGCGTCAAGAATTGGGAATGCATTAGGGGAGGTCGTGAAAATGGGTGAGGGCAAATTTACAGGGCACTGGTGCCCTTACGTCCGGGTTCGGGTAAAGTTGGCAATTCAGAAGCCTCTAAGCAGAATGATGGCAGTGGAAGATTCAAAGGGGGTAAGCCACTACATATCTTTTAAATATGAAAGGCTACCCCCTTTATGCTTCAATTGTGGGATTATAGGCCATGCAAAAAAGCAATGTAATAAAGAGAGAATGGTGGACACGACGCTCTGCCCTATGGTACTTGGCTGAGAGCTGAGACGAAGTAGAAAACTTTCGCACAAGGAGATAGATACCTGTGGAATGGACCCGGAAAGGGATTCCAGGGTGGCAGATCGCACACGAGAACATAAGCAGCCTCATAAGAAGCAAGCAGTGCAGGGCCAACCAGGGTCAGGCAAAGGAAGGTGCAACCAATATACGAGGAGGACGCAAGCTCCAGGGGGGGGGGGGTAAAGCAGAGAAGAGTACAACACGGAGGAACAGAAGGAACAATAGATTTAAATGAGGCACAAACATCGGCGAGACCAGCTGAGAGGTCCCACGGGGGATAATGAGTGTACTCTCCTGGAACTGTCGGGGGCTTGGGAACCCACGAGCCATTCAGTTCCTGCTCAGAGAAGAAACCCGACTACATATTTCTATGCGAGACCTACTCCACTCAGAGACAGCTGAGAGTTTTGTGTGGGAGATTAAGGTACCAGGGAGTGTTTGGGGTG
Organism: Geranium rotundifolium; assembly: GCA_963920655.1. Lineage (NCBI taxonomy): Eukaryota > Viridiplantae > Streptophyta > Magnoliopsida > Geraniales > Geraniaceae > Geranium > Geranium rotundifolium. The sequence continues at coordinate 3,374,648 of OY987318.1, forward strand.
GACCCAGAAGGAAGAAGTAGGGGATTGGCGGTGTTTTGGAGGGATGACAAGGGAGTTTCAGTTCTCTCATCCTCGAAAAGACATATACACATATCAACAATCATGGGCAGCGGGCCTCGGGTACTGATAACAGGGGTGTATGGGGATCCAAATAGACATTACAGACACCATACGTGGGAGTTAATGAGGTCATTGACAAAAGGAATTACTATCCCGTGGTGTCTAATTGGTGACATGAATAACATGGGAAGTCAGGACGATGCACGGGGATGTCTCTCGTACTCCCAGGGCCTAATAGATGGTTTCTTATCCACTATAATGGATTGCGGGTTGAAGGATGTTGACATTACGGGCCACAAGTTTACTTGGGAAAAGAGCCGCGGGACCATCAGATGGAAGGAATCACACCTAGACAGAGCCCTAGTAAACAACGCATGGCGGAACGCTTTGGAAAACACAAGATTGACAAACTTGGGTTTCTCTACTTCTGATCATAGTCCAATACTCCTAACAAGGCAACCCCAGGTGCACCAGCAATTTATCCACCCTATTAGATTTTGCAATGAGTGGGCACTAAATCCGGATTGCGCAAAGATCACAGTCATGGCGTGGAATGAGGGAGTGGGCCAACAACTAACGGACATATTGGACATTGTGCGAGAAAGATTACATCAGTGGGGACGAGAAGAAAACAAGAAAAAAGGAGCCGAGCTAAGGAAGACACAACGAAGGGTCACAATTCTTAGAAATAGAAGGGACGATCAGGGGATGGACGAATATGGCAGAGAGGGAGAAAGATTAAACAATCTATTATTAGCAGAAGAGCTCAAGTTGAGGCAAAGATCAAAACAAATGTGGTTAGAGAAGGGAGATCAGAACACGACTTATTTCCACAAGTGTGCCACAGAGAGAAGAAGACGAAATTACATATCAACTCTCAAAACAGAAGGAGGAGAGGTGGTAGGGTGGAATTCGGGCATCGAGACCGAAATATCCACATATTTCGGGGGAATCTTCACGGGCGGAGAGGTACAAAGTGTAGATGTGGTTGGTCTAGCTCAACACACTATCTCGATAGAACAGAACGAGTTCCTAGCCATGCCAGTTAAAGAAGAAAAGGTAAGAGCAGCCCTATTTGGGATGGACTCGAATAAGTCCCTAGGGCCTGATGGGGTAAATGCAGGGTTTTACAAAGCAAACTGGACCATGTTGAGCACAAGCGTCGTCAAGGCAGTGCAGGAGTTTTTTTCTACAGGAACCCTCCCTCGTGGCTCAAATGAGACAAACATTGTCCTCATCCCGAAGAAGCAACAACCTGAGGCCATGGGAGACTACAGGCCAATAGCCTTGTGTAATATGATATACAAAATAATCTCCAAGGTCATGGTCAATCGATTTAAGTAATCATTAGATAGGATCATATCACAGACATGGAGTGCGTTTGTTCCAGGGAGACTCATAACAGATAACCTAATTGTGGCAGGGGAAGTTCTACACCACGTAAAAAGAAAGAAGGCAGGAAGTGGGGGAGTTATGACATTAAAACTAGACATGAGCAAAGAATATGACAGAGTGGAATGGAGCTTCATTCTCCAGGTGATGAGGAAACTCGGATACTGTCAGACATGGGTGGATCGAATTAGAACATGCATAGCGACAGTGACTTACACGGTATCCACGTCAGGACACGAAATTCCAATTGGAAGGCCTACGAGGGGCCTCAGACAGGGCGACCCGCTATCTCCATACCTGTTTCTAATTTGTGCAGAAGGACTATCACTATTGATAAAAGAGTTTGAGAGAACAAGCCGAATGCAGGGAGTACGAATAGCGAGGGGTGCGCCTCGAGTTTCACACTTGTTATTTGCTGATGACAGAAATTTTTTTTTCTGCAGAGCAGCGGCAGGGGAGGCAGACAGGATCTTACAGTGCCTTCATATTTATGAGAGAGCCCCGGGGCAGTTCATTAATAGAGATAAGTCTTCTGTACTTTTCTCCCCAAACACAAGTAGCGAAGTAAAAGAAGTCATCAAGAACATGTTGCTTTTTAAAGAGGAAATGGAGGCAACGGTATACCTAGGGCTTCCGAACATGGTTGGGAGGAATAGAGCACAAACCTTTGGGTATATCAAGGAGCGGATAACACGACGTATGACCTCTTGGAGCAACAGGTTCCTGTCTTCTGCAGGAAGGGAGGTTTTAATTAAATGTGTTCTCTAGGCGCTGCCATCTTATTCTATGCAGTTATTCCAATTGCCGCAAAGGCTACTAGAGGACATCGGGAGAATGTTTAATAAGTTCTGGTGGAAGGGAACCGCGGGTGGAAGGGGGATCATGTGGCGCAAATGGGCTGACCTCTGCAAACATAAGGAACTGGGAGGAATGTGCTACCTGCACCTAAGGGAGCACAACCTGGCACTCTTGGGAAAACAAGCTTGGAGAATTCTTACAAACCCCTCATCACTGCCAGCAAGGCTACTGAAAGCAAAATACTAACCCCATGCCACTTTTCTCGAGGCTCCACTAGGGCGCACCCTGAGTTATATCTGGAGAGGCATATGTGCAGGGCAAAGCGTGGTAAGTGAGAAGGCCCGCCGTAGTATTGGATGGGTGATGTCCCTGTCCTAGGCACCCCTTGGCTGACAGGCGAAAACCCACGCATAAGCGAGGAAACAACTATGGCTGAGCCTCATACCCTCGCTCACATGAAAGTGTCAGAACTATTTCTACCAGAATGCAGAGCCTGGAATGCTGACAAGGTTAGGACAATGTTCGATACAGACACAAGTAACAGAATCTTCTTTATAGTCCCTACCATATACGGCGACACCGATCACTGGTACTGGGATGGGGATAGGACAGGTGAATACTCAGTTAGAAGTGCGTACATGGTGCTTTGTTCGGTAGGTAACCTATGGAACCCATCGATAAACGCTCCAGACTGGAGAAGAGTCTGGAATTTGAAGGCACCACCGAAGGTCAAAGTATGCTTTTGGAGAGCTATCTCGAATCTTCTCCCGACCAGAGCCTCTCTATTTCTTAAGGGGGTACCAATTATTACTCAATGTCCTCTGTGTGGACAGGGAGAGAAGACAGAGGACCATCTCTTCTTGAAATGTCAAATGGTGAAACCGATATGGGATGATAGATTGCTGACAGGAGTCAAAGGCAGAATGGGAACGAGTCCAAAGGTGACGGAATGGACAACATGGGGAGAAGATCAGGATCAAATAAGCCTCGTGGCACTATGCTTCTAGGCCATTTGGAGAGCAAGAAATCAATGTATCTAGAAGGGAGAAGAGTTCCACCCGTCAAGGGTAGCTGCAATGGCAAAAGCGTATCGTAAACAATGGGCTATATCTAGACCCCAAGCAACCGGCGCAGGGCAGGGGCAACGACAGCCAACTTCACCCTGGCGCCCTCCCCCAGAAGGATCTGTAAAGATCAATGTCGATGGAGGTTTGGACACAGAAAAAGGACTATGGAGTATAGGACTAGCATGTAGGGACTCCGAAGGGCGTCTGTTAGGAGGATTTTGCAGACGGTTCATGGGATATCTCCTCCCAGAAGAGATGGAGGCCGTGGGGGTCAGAGAAGCACTCTCGTGAGTCAAGGGCGAAATTTACCAACTGTGGTGATATAGTCAGACTGCCTACAGGTAGTGGACAACGTCAGGCAAGGAAACAAAGCTAGGAACATAGTGGGCGGAATCATCTCTGACTGTTGTCATATTCTTTATGTTTTGGGGACTGGTGTCTCTATATTTTACGCTTCTAGATCTTGTAACTCGGTGGCTCATGAGTTGACTAAATATGCTATGACTAACAATAGTTGGGATTATGGTGCGGGGTTTGTCCCACCAACCGTTGTCTCAGCTGTCCGGCGTGATGCCGGGTTAGTTGTCTTTTAATCAAAAAAAACTCATACTCATTTTTCGTTTATTTTGAGATATTTGGACAAACTACAAATATCTATTTTATATTTTTTTTATAACCCTAGATCATGTCATATTTTATGATTATTCTTCGAATATTTTAAAGACGCCAAAGGAAGAAATGAACATACACGAGAGAGGGTCAAGATAGGAAGGGAGAGAAATTGGTGCAACATTTCCCATAAGGCTAAGCCCCACTTTCCCACCTAATGATTAATAAAATGTAATTTGGAACAAACACCAAGAAACTTTTGAAACGCCATTGAAAAAAATAAATTTGTTAAAGACCAAATGATTTGTTAATTATATATGATGATCATGGTTTGAAAAATATGGTCAAAAGTAATGGTAGAAAAATGATGGTCTATGAGGGGAAGTGCAATGGGGTGTGTGAGCCATAAATGCAAATTGCTATGGTCGAAGAAGCTATGAACCAACATCCTTGAACTTAATTCATATTGAGATTTGAAACCTTTGCATGGGCTCAATAGTCAAGGTTGTGTCTTTTTTTGGTACAAATGCAAAAAAAAAAATACATTGTTCGGATTAGTTTCAATTAATGTTACTTTGTGTTGGGTTATGGGAAGCTTCATTAATGACTCTGATAGACTCAAGAAGCTTGCCTCCTTTAGAGTGTAGCAACCAAGAATAGGATTGGTTCTTGTTTTGGAAGAGAAAAAAAATGTTGTGTTTTTGTTTTGGGCTTCAACTCCTAGACTTTTCCTCGTTAATGGGCCATCCAGCCCAATACTTAATTGAGTGTAATGACTTGAATTGAGGAACAGATTAGGTGATATTATTTTGGGCTTTTAAACCATTTGTAATTGAATTACTTCCAAAGTGAAATTCTTTGATAACAATATCACGGGCGGGCGTTTTAGAACCAGAACTAGGAATCGAACCGAGATTGAACTAGAACTAAAATCAGAGAAATGAAAACTGTTGTTAATGATTCGGTTTTGGTTCTTAAATTAAGAGAGTCATTTGATTGTGGTTCGGTTTCGATTCCTAAAATTCGAAACCGCTAAGTAACCTGTAAGAATCGGAACCGTTCTTGATGAAAATTCATCTTTCATTAGTATTTTATTTGTAAATTGTATAACTCGAGTGAGTTGTAATGATTAAGTTTTATCGTTCGATTTTCGTTAGAATTTTTAGTAATTTCAAATTTAAAGTTTTGGTTTATAAATGAGGATTAAAATCCTCTAGTTCGAACCATAAATCAATTAATTAACAAAAATTGAAAATCAATCGGTTCTAACATGTAGAATCAAAGAACCGAACTGAAGAACTGTGTTCAAAACTAAACCGGTCTCTTATATAATGATTTCGAGTCCAGTTCACAAAAATTAATAACCGATGTTTTTCGAAAAGAAAAACAGAGTAAAACATTTGCAAATATTTTGTTCAATTTCAGTTTTTTTTTTGAATTTCTAAACAATTTATCCACTCATATTAAGTGTACAGTTACAAACAACTATTAAGTAAAATATATTTATCATAATGGTTTATTCACTGTTATTGTTTGCCAATATTTTTGTTTAATTACAAATATTACTTATATGAATTCAACGATAATTACCAAATAATATTTGTGACAAGTGATTCAACACATACATAATAATAAAGTTCTAGCAGGTTTATATAGACTGTATTATCTACATTGTTATATAATTTCTCTATCATATCAAATCGTTTTATCTCAATATGAGAATCATGTCGTGATCCAATTGAAAATCCCGTATATATGTTGTGGATTTCGCGAGTTAAAGATATGCTCCAAATCGACATGGTCGAGGAAGGTTTTACAATGACAAGACTTCACTGATTTGGGACATTATTGTGATGGGTTGACAAACGAGTCATAATACGCTATAATATTGAATCAGTGTTACGTTCATTGAGCTACTTAAGTAAGACCTAATCCCCCTTCACAATTATTCGATTAGTTTGAATGAGTTCACTTTCCTTATAAATAAGCGACAAACTATTTATATAAGTTTTGAAATGAAACAAAAATACCTATCCGATTTTACTTTTTTTACTTGTAACGTCTCATTTTATTGTCCACTATGACTTAAATTGTTTTTGTAATGTCAATTAGTTTTGATTGCACTTAACACTCACTCTACACTATTTTCCCAACAAACAAATGGTTTTTATTTAAATCTATTATAAATGTACGAGACATTCTATCGCATCGTAACAAGTTGAGTCATAACGACGAAGTTAAATATTTGTCACGACAAATTACAATTTGTGTGGAATTTATTTTACATATTTATCATTAAAAGTAAAAATAGAAGACATTTATGACAGTTAAAATTGAGAAAACACTATCTAACTATTTTTCAGACAAATTTACTAGTTAGTTATGGATAAATAATCTGCAATTTTACACTTAAATCTCAATACCAACCTTCGAGCCGGAGTTTCAGAAAGCATCACCGTTTCAATCAATCTACAATAAAAAAACACACCTTCTCCGATCTTCTTCTCTTATTGTTTTCTACTGAAATTTTCCGGGAAAACAAACAAAACACAGCGATGCTGGAGAAGATCGGCTTGCCGGCAAAGCCATCACTTCGAGGGAGCAATTGGGTCGCCGACGCTTCGCATTGCCAGGGTTGTTCCTCTCCCTTCACCTTCATCAATCGCAAGGTTTTATTTTTCTCTATACCCTTGAATAGATTCTACAATCGACGTTATTTTCCTAGAAACCCATCATCTTCTTGTTGTGAATTTAGGATCTGGTTTCAATTTGTGCTGGTGGGTTTGGTGATTTGAGTTTTCTTTGGTTTTTCGATATATGGTTCTTACCCAGTTGAAATTGATGAACGATCTTTGTGTTCTGAATCACCTTTAGATTAATTTGTTGAACGGGTTGATCCCTTGAGTCAATGAATTCAGCTGATTATTTTGGGGTTTGTGGCTAGATTGAGTAATTAGAGAGTTTGGATCCATATTCTTCAAATTGTGAGGCCTAATCAACGATTTAGTAATGTTATGTGATAGAGAAAGTGGTCATTTTGAAACACTCTGGAATTGGAAACATGAAGTTGGGTAGATCTGCATACTGATCTTGAAAGCATTGATAAATTACAAAGTAGACACTTCACTTGATTTCTTAGCTGAAATGTAAAACAATATTCTTTGGCAAATAAGTTTATTTTAATTTATTAAAACTTGATTCTTGGGAAATGACTTGAAAGAATATCGTTAGTCCACTCCTAATTACTTTATTATGCTTTCATATGTTGAGGTTTTGTCTTGTGTAGCGGCTGTGTGAACTATAAAATTTTCATTTTGAACATGTTGCATGGACCAAATACATCGCTAGTGCATTCCTCATCTGTGTAGATTTTTTTACAAGCAATGCGTCTTTTTTGGTAAAATCTTACTGCTTAATCCTATTGATGTATGATTGTTTGGCGTTATGGAAATTTTCAGCATCACTGCCGAAGATGTGGTGGCATTTTTTGCAGCAGTTGCACTCAGCAAAGAATGGTTTTGCGTGGACAAGGTGATTCGCCCGTTCGAATATGCGAGCCTTGTAAGAATTTAGAAGAGGCGGCACGATTTGAGTTGCGACATGGACACACGACTAGATCTGGAAGAGGTACAACTTCAAGTTCTGTTCACTTTGTCATTCTGATGACATGCACATGTACTCTCTGGTTGTTTCCTGATTCTGCCATGTTGCTTGAAGCGGATTATCTATCTAATTGTGTCTTCTTTTTTTCTCATTTCCATATTCTAACTGGAATCAGTGCTCTTAAAATCCTCAACTAGTCCGATTAATCCCTGGTTAGTTCGATTAATTCCCGATTAGTCCCCAGTGGCCCTATCCGCCCGACTAGCGCCTAGCATTTTTTAGAACAATGACTAGAATGTAGGGGCATCATTGCTCAAGTTTATTCTGATTTATCTTTCTGTCATTCTTGCATACTCTGTTTGCAACTCAGTTTTTTCACTTTCTTTTATTTCTAGCATTTGAGACTTGATGATAATCAATTAACTGAAGGACAGCTAGGAAGCAATAATTCCAGTTGGTGCATATTAGGATTCTGCACATCTGAGGATTAATTAAGTTTAATTCCCACTGATGTGAACCGAAAGACATTTTAGATCATATTAAGCTTAGGTAGGCTGTCTAATGTTCATCAGCCGCTTAAATTTTCTCCTGAACAATAGTTTCCTGCTGGAAGTTCTTTTCATGTTTCATTTGAACAAAATAATGTCCGGAAGTTACTGTGAAATTTAAAGATGAACCACTGAGTTTATAATTGTTTCTCTGTGTGTGTATACTTGTTTCATTGCTGCTGGTTTCTTAACATGTATAGATATACTCTTCATATCAAACTGTACCCTCCATCTTAATGTTGATAGGTCTTTCTTTCAGGAAGTTCAAGATCGATGTCAAAGCAAGAGGATGAGAGTATGCAAAGGTCAACTAGCGGTGCTTCATGTTCAAATGCAGGGGAGGAAGCAGTCAACGACGAGAGAGCACTTCCTGGGAGTCATTCTGCCGATGAGAATGTCAGTCCCGAGGAATTACGCCAACAAGCTTCTGATGAGAAAAAGATGTACAGAATTCTGAAGGGGCGAGGGAAATCCGCGGAAGCCCTAAAGGCCTTTAAGAGAGGGAAAGAGCTCGAGAGGCAGGCTGATGCTTTGGAATTAAATTTAAGAAAAACCCGCAAAAAGGCTTCACCTCCAGGTAAGTTTCCTGTCATTCAGAATGAAAATAGTTCGAAAGAATCTGTTGGGAAAAATAAAGTCGAGAAGGATGATCTCGCTTCTGAACTCAGAGAACTTGGATGGTCTGATCTGGATATTCGCGAGAATGACAAAAAACCAGCAAACATGAGTTTAGAGGGCGAACTCATTTCTCTCCTGGGAGAAGCCTCTCAAAATACAAACAAAAGTAAGGGCAGCGTTGACACAACCCAGGTTGTTGCTCATAAGAGAAAGGCTCTCACATTGAAGCGCGAAGGGAAGCTTGCAGAAGCCAAGGAAGAACTAAAGAAAGCTAAACTTATAGAAAAGCAAATTGAAGAACAAGCCCTCTTGGCTGAGGCTGATGACTCTGATGATGAGCTATCTGCATTAATCCGTAGTATGGATAGTGATAAACAAGACGATTTGTCGATTAGCTATGGACAGAAGAATCAACTTGATTTTAATCATCTTCTGGTTGCTGATGACGATCTTGGTATTGATAATAATTTTGAAGTGACCGATAAAGATATGGAGGATCCGGAAATAGCCGCTGCTTTGGAATCATTCGGTTGGAATGAAGATGATAATCATCCCGAGCCTGTTGCTTTTGACAGGGAAGCCGTATTAAGTGAAATTCTCTCTTTAAAAAAAGAGGCCCTCAGCAATAAACGAGTAGGGAATGTTGCAGAGGCAATGGAACATTTAAGGAAGGCAAAGGCACTTGAAAGAGATCTTGAAAGTTTTGGTTCTCAAGAAAATAAAGCTTCTTTAGCCCCCGAGACACTCTTGAAATCAGTTGAGGTTGACGATGAGAATGTCAATGTGGCGAAGAATGTGAACGCCAAAGATGCACCAAAAAGTAGATTAATGATCCAGAAAGAGCTTCTTGGTTTGAAAAAGAAGGCTCTTGCATTGAGAAGGGAAGGGAAATCGGATGAGGCCGAAGAAGAATTGAAGAAAGGTAAGGTTCTCGAGCTTCAACTTGACGAGATTGATAATGCCACAAAGGTGAATGCCAAACCGATGAGTTTCAACACCAGGGATATCTCTACCAATTTGCCAGTTGGTGACGGAGAAGAGGATGTGACTGATCAGGATATGCAGGATCCGACATATCTTTCTCTTCTGAGTAACTTGGGTTGGAAGGAAGAAGATGGTGACAATGTAAGATTTCCCAACCAACCTTCTCAGGGAAATAACCATGCTCGACCATCTAGAAGAAGAAGCAAATCTGAAATGCAGAGGGAATTGTTAAGTTTGAAAAGAAAGGCCTTAGCCTTGAAACGCCAAGGGGAGTTTGAGGAGGCCGAGGAAGTGCTGAGCAAGGCGAAAGTAATAGAGGCCGAAATGGAAGATATGGAAGCACCAAAGCTAGAAGTTCAACTTCATTCTGAATCTCCCATTAGAAGTTTGCTCGAGGAAGAAGATAAAGTCGATGTAACTGAAAAAGACATGAACGACCCAACACTACTCTCCGTCCTTAATAATTTGGGGTGGCAGCATAAAACCGGAACTATGCAAAGTGAACCTTCTGAGAAAATTTCTTATAATTTTGTAAATCCAATAAACCCATCCTCTGCTATATCTGTCGAAGCACCGATAAGTAAAGGCGAGATCCAGAGGGAACTTTTGGCTCTAAAAAGAAAGGCTCTTGTGCTCAGACAGAAAGGAGAAACTGAAGAAGCTGAAGAGTTGTTGAGGATGTCTAAGGCACTGGAGTCCCAAATAGAAGAAACGGAGGCTCCAAAACAATTGTTTGTTGATGGATCTAATAATGATAAACCTGTGAGTTTGGGAACGTTGAGATCAATAGAAAGTATTGCTTTCAGCCATCCACCAAGTGGGTCTATGCCCATTACAGATTTGCTGACTGGGGAGGATTGGATAAGGGCTTCACCATCAGCTGAAGACAAGGTCTCTATTAAGAAGATAGATGAAAAGGTTGAAGCAGATGAGAAACCACAAATCAATGAAGTGAATTCAATCAATCAAAGTCCCCTCCGGCATGAAATTTTGACCCGCAAAAGAAAAGCAGTTGCTTTGAAGAAGGAAGGCAAGCTGGCTGAAGCTATGGAGGAACTGAGACAGGCAAAATTGTTGGAGAAGAATCTGGATGAAGACAATTCCACATCTGTGAGCGGTTCTTATGTCACGTCTGTTTCTACATCTGCTGTAGCTTCTGTTGGCCTGAAAGAGCAAGTGCCACCAATTTCCTTGCCGAAACCTTTATCTGGCCGAGATCGTTTCAAGTTGCAGCAACAATCCCTCAGTCACAAGCGTCAGGCTATGAAACTGCGCAGGGAAGGCCAAATGGAGGAAGCAGAAGCTGAGTTCGAATTGGCAAAGACTCTCGAGAACCAGTTGGAGCAGTCTCAAGACTCCACAAAGTCCAGTGGGGCAGTAGATGATGTAGTTGTGGAGGATCTTCTCGATCCCGAGCTCTTGTCCGCGCTGAACGCTATTGGAATGGGAGATGCTACCGCTGTTTCTGAAAAACCCGTGCCTGCAAAACTCAATGCTGTAAAGAGCGAGAACTCCAACCAAGAGAGAATTCAATTGGAAGAGCGGATCAAGGCAGAGAAGGTGAAGGCTGTGAACTTGAAGCGCTCGGGAAAGCAAGCCGAGGCCTTGGATGCTCTCAGGAGAGCCAAACAGCTTGAGAAGAAGGTAAATGCTTTGGCCTGAATATGAAAAGCTTAGAAGAAGATGGTTAGTGAGTTCCTGCCTAGTATGGATTCAAACAGTTCATTGAAACTTGCTAGGGAAAACTTGCTTGTAGATGCTCATTTTCAAGTTATGTAGCTGATGAGTTTCATTGTATTTTGTATGTGAAAGATTGGAAACAAACTGTTGATGCCTGTAATATGTAATGAAGTCATGTCTGATTCACTCATGGACACTGTATTTGGAGAGATATTTGGTTATGCTATATATGGGTGTGTGTGGGACTGGGAGTAGTAGTAAATCCATAAAGTGCTACTTAATTATTTTAAAACTACATTATTAAAAGTACATTATTTAGTTGTCAAGTTTATTTCAGACTAATATAAATGCAAATTGCAAATTTTCTGTGTTCTAATTATTTGAGTAATTTATAACTATTTGATTTTTCATATTTCATCCTAATTCAAAGCTAAAATAAAAGCTTTTCTTAAAAATGAAATAAAAGCATATTACTAAAATCTAAAATGAAGTCTTTGAGGAATTAAACTTTTTAGCCTATGTTTTTAACAAATACTAGTTTGTATATGTATTTTTCTATTAATTTTAGATTTCTTTTGAACCATTTAAATTTCGAGAAGACACAATTTTCTAAAGAAATTAGGAAAAAGTTGGAAATAATATTCTATTTTACAAGAATACTAGAAAGATTTTTCTGTTGTACGAGGAGATGGGAGTCCTAGTTTTCCTATAGTCCCATTGACATCAATACATAAATCGTAATTAATCATTTGTCTTGTAGGAGCGATAAATAAAATAGAGTGTTTATGTTTTTTTTTTCTCAGCAATGAAATTTGTTTATTCATAAGATCCTGCCCAAATTTCAAAAAGAGAGTTACAAATAAATAAGTTGAGGAAAAATTGAGAGACGTTTGAGACAAGAGATATATTTTGATTTGACCAGTTCAACCAAAGATTTATGATTAGTAATTCAAAATCATTTCCAATTTAACTTTTTTTAAACTAAGCAAATCAAAAGGTAACTATGATTAGACAGGTTCAAACTATTAGGTTAGTTGATTATTATTATTTTTTAAATCACTTACCTGGTCAACCCATCATGGTTCATACTCAAAATATATTCTGTTAGTTTATTTATTTATTTTAGGCTTCAAGAACCATTTAACCGGTCTTGTTTAATGCAAAGCTTATGATCTCATCACATCAGTATACATATTTCTAAATCTACGTCCATGTGTTTCTCACAAACTCATTTCTTTGTAATCTAAGTCCATATGATATTTTATTATACATAACTGTTTCACACTATTGCTATTTCAACTAAATTTTTAAGCCCTAATTTATGTTTTGAAACATTTTAATGTTAAATATTTTTTTAAAATAATAGTTGAAATGTCTCAAAATGCAAGTTAGGTACTAAAAATTCGTAATTAAACTAATAAAATAAAAATTAATAATATATAGTAAAGTGTCATTTTCAAGACTTATCATTAAACCGATGTTTGGAGGTGGGTAGTGGTTGGGAGCATATACCATACTGTGTAAATGCGACAGATATTTGTCATTCCAAGTGCTTATTTTGGTACCCAAACTCTATTAAGGTTGACCTAACCTGTGTTTTATAATTTGTACAAGTTGTGGCCAAGAAATCTTCGTTTTGATAAGGCATAGTATTTTTACACTTTTCGTGACACATTATGTTAATTAGTACGACATTGTATGTTTCCAACAAAACAACAAAACAACAAAAAAACTTGAAAACCATTATGGAAATATTAATCGCCTCAATCCTATTTTTCTTAGGTGATTTAATGACATAGACATCAAGTTTAATTAGTTTATGGAAAAGCTTTATAAATCTGGGATGTCTAGCTTTTGTATAATTATATGCGCGATAAAACATTAAAAAATTAATTCTCATAATATAACTCATACATCATTAAAGTCACAATATCGATATATTTTGTTTGTATAAAAATAGATTGTGTTGAAAACTAAATATTCAATTAATTCAGGAAAAACATCACAATATTATACTCAGAATACGAACTTTTTTTAAGACTTAAGGTGGTGGAAGGAGCAGAATTAGTCGTCCCGCTTTGTGCGGTTGCGTCTCTGGGGTTCGTGTGTTCTTGTGATGAGTCATGTTTTGTGTAGTTTTGTTGATTTCTTCACAGTTATCTGGTCGATTGTTGAATCAAAAGTGAAATATTATTATTAAAATTTTGTGGTGGCTAGTGGACGGGACTTGCGAGCAGTGACAAAAATTTTCAATTTATGTTTCAGAGATGGAAATTTCCGATCTTTACCTTAGGATGAATCCCATTCAGGCGTTCAATCTTAGCGTGTATCACAAACGAGAAGTTTTTGTGGGGATGATTTTCAGCAACCCATTCCAAGGAGACAAGTTGCCAATTGCGTATGTCTATGTCGATCTAGGGAGGGTGGATGTTGTTTGACTCTATTGGGCAGACTTATGCAGCCACATCAAATTAGGGGATCTCGGTTTCCCCAAATTTCGACATGTCTTTTTGATGTTTTGGAGCTAAATTTAAAGTGTTATGGCATGGGTCTCTTGTTCTGGTGAGACAAATGTGGGGGTTCAGCTTGTAAGAAATACACGGGGTTTTTACCTAGAATTCTAACGTGAGGGCTGTCCCACAAGCTCTTGATATAGTATTGTCTATTTGCCTCTAGATTTTAATGATTTGCTACAATGTCAACCACACAATAGCATGTGATCATGGTGAAAACGATCAATCAAGGGACCAGTATAGTACTGTGTGTGCGTGTGATGGAGAGCCGGTTCACATGTACATATCCAGATTTATATATTATCAAGCGACACTTCATTAGCTACTGTGGACGAAATGGACCTTCATAATCAATAATGGCACAAAACGTGAAAGTAGTGGATCCATATATTCATAAATGCTGGATATATATATATATATATAAATATTCAGAAGCACCAATAGTAATGTTCAACCATCACTCCTAGTATTAGCTGTTCTTGTTTGTCCATTCACAATACTAACAATATGGCTTTGTCTTTGCAACATCATCGTCATCGTGTCTTCTGTGCCCAAATCACTCCCAAAACAGTCCCTCACACTATTGTCTCCATCCCTAACACAAAACCCATCACCCATGGCAAGAACTTGGACTCTTCACTGCTCTTAAACTTCCACAAGCACAACAATCCAAGCAAATATGTAAGTATTGTTTACAATATGCAATGCCCTTAACATGGAATGCTAAAACCATCTCGATAGCAGAGTTTATGATTTTCTAATACTTATTAATTAATTAGTATCACTTGTGTCTTTTCTTGTACTGTCATTTTATTTTCAAGATCTCCTTCTCTATTTAATATTAATTAATGTCTTTTTGTTGGTCAATTTTTTTATATCTTCTCTGTTTCTGGGTTTCCTTCTTTATTTTCTTTCTCTTGCTTGACTTGGGAATCACCTCTCTTCTTTAAATAAACTTTAGTGATAAAAAGTTAATTAATTAATAGTTTCTGGAGCCACTTTTGTTGGTTTTTGTTTGGTGCAGCAGGAAGAGGAGCGGTTGTACATGAAGGTGGAGCAAGCTCAGGGAATGTTAAGATCAGCAAGTAATTATTCAGCTCAAGATCTGGTTATGGTTGATGCAATTCAACGCCTGGGCATTGACTACTATTTCCAAGACCAAATTGAAGCTATCATGCAAAGACATGAACATCATCGCCATCAAGTCATGAGATCTCACCATGATGATGATGATCCTTATCGCGTTTCTCTTGGTTTTCGACTTCTCAGACAACATGGTTTCGACGTCTCTGCAGGTGGGTATCTCGATAATTCCTGGTAGTCTCGTTTCACATCGAAATATTACAATGTATAAGAAAATTTATATACACATTAGATTCAAGAACTGAGAGACTAAATTTTTAGGTAAGAGTGAACTCTAATGTTAATTTACTAATGTTAATTTATATGAGTTTCTTTTACGGGCCTGATTTATACTCTTTCTGAACAGATGTTTTTGAGAAGTTTAAGGACGATGGAAAACAATTTAACTATAAGGAACTGAAACATGACGTCAAAGGGCTCATGGGTTTGTTCGAAGCTTCACATCTAAGTAGAGAAGGTGAAGATTTACTTGAAGAGGTTGGAAACTTGAGTAAACATATCCTTTCGGAAAGGGTTGAGCATGATCTTGATCATCGTCAAGCAACAAGAATCGTTCGGACCACGTTGGACAATCCCTTTCACAAGAGCTTGGCCAGGTTCATGGCTAAGGACTTGTTACATGAATCGCAATCCACAAATCAAGAGTGGTCCAATGCCTTGAGAGAGCTACAAAGTTTGGATTCTCTCATGGTCAAGTCCATTCACCAAAATGAAATTGCACAGGTCACCAAGTAAGTACCAACACATCAACTAGACCTTACTTTCTTGGTTAGAGTCGTACGTTAGAAAGTGCCTATGAATTGCACATACGAATTGTCCACTTATATATACCTATACACGTCTAAAATATGTACGTGTCAAACTTGAGTGTTCAGGTGAGTTGGGTTTGTGAGATCTTTAAACTGTAGACTAACAACGTGTAACAAAATTATTTATCCCATGACATTTGGTCAAAATTTTAACAGATTGTTGATCACAAGTCACGCGATAAAAGAGAATCAATTTTTGTCGGTATTAAAGTTAACAATATGGATTATATCACTGCTTTGATCATTACACCTATCAACCTGTACTTTTAGGTTGCTGGAGCCTTTACATAATAATACCCAATTGGTCTGCAATCGTTATTTCTTGGTTTCAGGTGGTGGAAGGAGCTTGGCTTAGCAGAAGAAGTCAAATTTGCGAGAGACGAACCGATGAAATGGTACATGTGGCCCATGGCAACGCTCACGGATCCGAGCATGTCAGCGTTAAGGGTTGAGCTCACAAAACCCATTTCCCTAATCTACATCATTGATGACATATTTGACGTTCAAGCCACTCTTGACCAACTCACTCTCTTTACTCATGCTATCGAAAGGTATATGGCATGAAACTTAATCACCATTTACATACCTAACTCTGAGTATACTTGTATTGTATGGAAAAAACATAAGTAAGATTATGGGTGTCGTGACAGATGGGACATGGATGCTCTCGAGCATCTTCCGAAGTATATGAAAGTGTGTTTCAAGGCACTTGATGACACAACTAATGAAATCAGCTTCAAAATCTGCAGAGACCATGGTTGGAACCCTCAACAATCCCTACGCCTTGCGGTACTGAAAATCAAACTTTAGTGTCTTGTTAATTAGGGTATACTTGTTGGTCAAGAGTTATTGCTTTGTGAATTTTACAGTGGGGAAGTTTATGCAAAGCGTTTCTGGTAGAAGCAAGATGGTTTGTGGGCTCAGGGAAGGTCCCAACTGCAGAGGAGTATATGGAAAATGGGAAAGTGAGCTCAGGCGTGAATGTGGTTCTAGTTCACCTCTTCTTTCTCTTGGGACAAAATGTGTCCCACAGAACCTCACAACTTGTCAACCAAATGCCTCCTATAATATCCTCTACCTCTACTATCCTCCGCCTTTGGGATGACCTTGGGACCGCAAAGGTAACGATTCGATACATTATGTTCGTTAAATTGTGTGATCGAGTTGTTGAGATATGCCTTCAATCAATTCTGACCTCACTTAGATTATATTAACTTTTGATTTTGATGACCAGTCGACGAGTTTGGGTTCAGGGGCGAAACGCCCATTATAGGATTCAGGGGCGTCGTCCATGTTACTCGGGTATGGTTATTCCCAACTGACATGTCTCGACTGATCATGTCTGTTTAACATTTAGTCAGATATACATACTCGACTGTTGTGGAGCCCATACGCGACTAACCAGACCAGTCGAGTATTGTCATTTTTACAAAAGCTTCTGGCCCGTGTTCTGATGTGTTCAAGTTTTGGTACTCACGCCTGGAACTAATTTGGGCCGCTTATTAGAATAGATTTTACTGATTTCATTTTCTTTTAAAAATCTGATTGCATAATATACTAGTACAAATATTACGCTATTTAACTAAACTGGACTATTTTATTTCAATAAGAATTCTCCTATTCGGCCTGTTACATAGTTCACACATTGTTGACAAATTACATAAATCTGGTATCCTTATACTATTTTACTTCCGATTGTTTGCTTATTCCACTATTTTATCTTTCTCGTGCTAACACGGGTCAAATTAATGTGAAATGCAGGATGAGAATCAAGAAGGGCAAGACGGGTCGTATTTGAGGTACTACATGAAGGAACATCCATGGATGACGATGGAAGATGGAAGAGGGCACGTGTTTGACAAGATCTCCGAGGCGTGGAAGGACCTAAACGGGGCGTGCATGTGTTCGTGTCCTTTCTCGAGATCGTACAAGGAGGGTTGTCTGAATTTGGCAAGAATGGTTCCATTGATGTACAACTATGATGAGAACCATGAGCTTCCAATCCTAAGGACACACATGAAGTCCTTGTTAATGTAGAATGATCAACAAAATAAAATAAAATGCATGTTAATGGCTAAGATGAACAAAAACATAAACACCAGAATGAGACAAAACACTTAGAATGAGACTTGAGCAACACTTATCAACAAAACACACTTTTTGTCCCAACTCTCTTGTCACTTACCAACCTCTCACTCTCACTCCCTCCGGCCTCTCCGGCAACAAAAACTTTCATATTAACCTTCCACATCACAAAAGTCAAGAACCTCACTATAAAGATTCACATGGCTACAACAATTGGAACTCTGTTATAATCACTCTAATTCAATAATCACTACAATATTAAATCATGATTAAGACTCGGTCTCATTTAATTTCTTATAAATGAATTCAACATCCACTTACAAACCAAACCTATAATGGCTTGTTTCCTTATGTACCACATTTTAGGTATCATCTTGATCTTCACAACCAAGAGTCATGCATCTGAAATCTTGAGCTCGAGCACTGAGACAATGGTGTCACTGCCAGGTTTTGGTGAGTCAAGTCCTGCTCCGAGTCCGGCACCGTCTCCGGTGGTGAGCAGAAGGATTGGGAAGCATCATTTTACGAGGACGAGTATATGTGAAGCTATTGGGGATTTGGTGGTGGAAGTGTATGCAGCAGTTATAGTCACTATTGTTTACTATTTCTTTCGGTTTGTTAGGAGAAATCAGCACTCACTTACCTGAGTTTTAGAGTCTTTAGTTTGATTGTAGCTAGGAAAAACAAGAATCTTGACAAAATCTAGGTTTTGGGACTTCTTTTTTTGTTTCTTGAGATTGGAGACAGATCTTTTTTGCATGTCCTGTTTTGAGGAAGGAGAAATTGCTATGGTTGGATCAGTGTAACACATTTCATAACAAGTCGATATTGAGTCACTTGCGACTTAATAGAGTGGTTTGTTATGTATATTTCTCTGATGTAAAATCTAGACTCACTCTTTAAGAATCTTTCTCTCAATGTTGAGTTTCATCGCATCGGTTTGCCTGCGCCCAAAGTCCAGAGTGTCTTACACTCTCCACTCTCACTCGCTGACCCATCTAATATTTTTCAACTGATAACACTTGTTAGGGAATAACTAAACCTTACCAAGAAGGAGCACCCCCAAAAGCCCCATATACATATTTAGGGGAGAACAAAATTACCTCTAATTCTATCCCAACCCGATACTCATGAGACATGATTCATAACTTTTCAGATGGGTCGGGGATTAAGAAATTGATTATATAGGGTTCTGGGATAGTTTACGGATTACCCATGTGGAACATATGATAACTCACTCTAATCCAGATTTCATTTATATGTCTTCCTTCAATTTCCAGTGTCCATCTTATAACCCAAGAAACATTAATGGTATACCCTCCTCCCTGCGTTTGATTCTTAATCGTTTAATGTTTTTTAATAGAAGCAACCATATGCCTTTCATCGAATGATGAATAAAATATTTAATGATTGTTGGGTAAATATGTAAATGTGAAGCCCAACACATTCTACCGGCTTAAGTAACCCGGTAATCCGCTTGATGTATAAATCGGGTAGAACCTGACACATTTACTTGAAGCATGACTGTAAACGGATTTTACATCTCGGAATCTAATACCTTTGAGCCCAGTTCTAAAATGCATGCCGGGGGTCCTCAACCTGCCCCATGCTCTCCTTAGTGCATATTTGAGCTCATTATTTACTTAAAATAATATGTTATTAATGTGTATATAAATTCTCTTTGTATCTTTATATCTAACATGAATCATAGATAACATAATCGGAAAAGAACACTGTAAACTACTGGCGATTCAAGTTGGAGTCATTGTCTAAAGATACCATTCAAGCAAATGAATCCACAGCTCCACATATGAACCTAATTTTGCCGCCAGGGAATTTAAATTTTCTTGAAGGTCACTGTCTTCAATTATACAGAAGAAGAAAAAAATGCACATTCCCAGACTATTTAGAATATGTTCTTTTTGAAACTATGCATCTATAATATTAATATAAAAATAAAATAAAATCCCAATGTAGTGGAGTCCAGTAGTACCCAATTTGAATTGAAAAGTTACACAAACACTAAAGAACCAGCACAATTGCATTGGCTTGAGCCTGACTTGCAATCATGAACTAGCAATAAGTCAAAATTGATTGTACCTTTTTCTGGTAAAAACATGAGGCTTCCTTGAAAATCAAGGAAAATATTTGCTTTCTGAATAAGAGAAAATCCATTCATTAATTTGATGTAACAAACACCTGCCATTTATGAATCTTGGAGTTGGGCAAAATTTGGCAAATATTACTCAAAATGTTTGTAACCACTTTCTTTGCTTAAACCACTAACTAGCACCATATTGTAAAATTCTCTCTCAATCATAACATGAACAAAAATTACAGGAAGGCACCAAGAAACTTCCCAGGCTGAGCCATTTCTGCATTTCCAGGTTTAGGTGACCCCATCTTTTTTCTTCCAATATTACCCCTCTTTGCCAAAATACCTGCAGAAGGATTGCACATTAGAATTCAAAGCAAGAAATTCAAAGAAGAGGCACAAAATGGTACTGCAGGCCAAAAGGGTAAAGTGGAGAAATCAAAGTTAGGGTAAAAAAAGTTGTACAATATACAGCAAACCATAAGAAACCCGAAAGTGAAAATGAATCAAAGAAGAATCGTGCTACAACGAGAAAGATAAAATAGTTGAGATCAAATCAAGAACATCGGTTTTGCGCAATTTGCTTACAACGTGTCGACGGCATCACTAAATGAGTTCGAATAAGTTACACAAATAGTGTATGTACTACTACATCAGACCCTGGTATGAAATCGGGAAGCGTGAAATTCTAATCTAATAGGTAGTCCAAATTAGGCATAGACCAAATCATCAAAACCCGAACATCAGATACTAGATACTGTGGGTCAATGACCTCTTTTTACCCCTAGACCGAGCGCTTCGCCCCTGATCCCCGATTTACTAATCTCAGTTGGATCATAATCGATTCAAGGCGTATCGAACAAGTTGAATGCAAGATCAATGAACAAATTACCTTGGGGCTTGCAGTAAGGAGGGTCTTCAAAGAGGGAAAGAGAGAGCTGCTTGTAAGCAAGGCCAATGTCAAACAAGATGAGACCAGAGGAAGGGTCATTGACCATAATGTCCTTGATAGGGAGCCACAAGAAGAGCTCCTCCTGAGAGAGACCCTCCAAGCCAGTGAGGCCACCATAGCTCAAGTTGGCCCTCACCACACTCTTGAAGAAGACCCTTGTCTCATACTTGGCCATGCAAGGGCTGTCCAGGCACACCTCCAGCCTCCCATACTGGTCCAGATTGTATGACCTGACATTGTTGGGGAAGAGACCACCTGGGAGGCCATGGCTCTGGAGGAGGTCTTGTATGGAGGAGAGGGTGGTGAGAGGTTGAAGAAGAAGGAGAAAGAGAAAGAGAGAGAGGAGAGAAATGGGTGTCAGAGGCATTGCCAAGAGAAGGTGTGAAATGTGAATGAGTGGAATCAAAGGGACTGACAGTGAGATAGATTCAGACATGAATTTTGGGTTTTAAGGTTATTTTCTTGGGAGGGTGGGAAGTGGGAGCCACACACAACTGTCCAAATGATGGGCTGGCAAGTACTTCATGGACCAAAAATATCATTCAAAAGGTTTCAAGAAAAGCATGTTTTATTACTTCACTATAGCCGCACAAGTTGTTTGATTAATATACTTTATGATAATAAAACAAAATTCTAGTTTTGCGTTTAGGAATGATAAAAATCTATAACTTCAACAAAAAATTTAAGAGTATGAAATGAAAGTCACTACGTCCGCTCTGGATATATCTTATTGTCATTTTAGTAGAAACAAAAATTTTCCATTACAATGAAAATATGATATTTTGTATTTTTGAATGTCATAATTTTATGAACTCAACAATGACTCAATATAGTATGGATGAGAATCACAGCATCCACTCCAAACTTATTTCATCGTCATTTATGTAAAGAGGCGAATTTTTTTGAATTTAAGGAAAACCAGATATTTTTGTTTGTGAATGGCAAAAATCTCTTAATTCAACAAGAATCTAACATGATATGAAATGAAAATTACTAACTATGCTTTGAACTCATCTTGTTCTTTATCGAATGAGGTAAGAGACGGGGACACCAAAACTGCCTAAACCTGCCACGTTACTATTCTGTTTGTGTTATAACTTCATTTCGTAGATGTTTAAATAAGTTTCGTAGATGCCTAAACCTGACAATTTTAAAATCTCCGATTTGTTCATCTCATTTCTGATTAGTTATCAATTAATCTCTAATTAATTTTCAAATGTCATGTATGTCCGATAAGCACCTATCATTTTTTTTCAGAACAATAAATTGGATAGGTATCTCCAAATACATATATTATAGCCTCATTTCTTTAAATGGGTACATGTTTTTTATAATCCTAATGTTGTGATATTAGATATAGTCAAAATGGGGTCATCTTGCAGTAGTAAAATGATTACAGGCTAATTATTAGTAAGCATAAACTTGTGCATGCAGCAAGACAACCAATAGTAGCTGGTCTCCCTAAAAATAACAGCAATCAATGCCACTCGAAACCTTGGATTCGAATGAGTATCTTTATATAATAATAATCTCACCTGCTTTACTAAATATATTATTCAATGCTTCATCATAGAATCTGTATTTGTAAAATATTATGTAATTACAAGTACACGTAATAAACTGATTTATGCTCCACTCCCATTAAATTAGTAAACTAGAGGCTATTCAATTATCTCTTAAAATTATCGAGAATTACATATAAAATTAAAAAACACAATACTCGACGACTCCGTACAAAAATGTCACAGTACACAACCACCTGCTACAATTATCCTTCGAAACAAAGCATACACACAATCTCAAGGACATGATGAACAAACTCAATTCTTTGAATAATTATTAGCATACAACATGTAAACTGCAAATTTTACTGTCACAAAAAACAATCAAAAGTTGAAAAGCTCTGTAAATTATTTCATATATAATAGCAGTAATAAAAGATGAGTCCCCATATATATAGAAGGTTGTCAGGACATGAATAATAATAAATAAGAAGCAAAATGATATAGGATAAGAGCATGAAATATGTATCATAATTCAAGCAACCACTTTTCCTCCCCTTTACTACTATACTTTATATCAACTAGTTTCTTTAAATTCAGCTCCAGCAACATACACTCACAGCTACAAATAAGGATCATACTGTGGAGGTTTTTTTCAAAAGCAAGAAAGCAGTAAATTCCTAATACATAGCAAGATTCGAACTCAAAACCTTATATATGTAAAATGGGCCCAGCTTGTGTTGTGTTGGTAAACAGTGGAGTGGTTTCTTAAAGTTAAGTTGTACCTCAAAAACCGAATATGGATGATGCATGACGACTCCTAACAAGGCCGTCCACTTCAAGACCAAAATCGCCAACAGCCTGCAGAAACAATACCATACATAAGCAATTACAGTACAAGGAACTTGTGTATTTGAACAAAAAACTTGAGATGTTACTTGAATTCACCGAAAAAAAGGAGTGAGCGCGATGAAAAATAAAACAGTACCTCATACAGAAATCGAGACTGACTCTTGTCTAGGCCATTTCTGTTTACCATGTCCATATCTCCCATTCCCATACCTTTTACCCTCGATTTTAGAACTATAGCGTTGCTTTGGCTGATATTGATAAGTAGGATACGTGCTAGGAATTATCTCCCCATTGACATACTTGTCGCCTGTAAGAATGTGAGATTTAAATTTTGTAAGGGTATGAATCAGTGAAAAATGTAGCTTCGTGTTCCGGTATGAATGAAATTCTACAAATGTATAAAGTACCTCCGTAATCTTTGTTCTTCACGTCTATGGATGAATCTGGTAACACCCAAACAACACCAGGCAAACCTGCAAAAGAAAATGAAATTTTGTGTAAATTATCAAGGAGAAATACAATTGGGTGTGGTTGGATATCTAAAGAGACACCTTGCAACGCAAGTTACCTTTGAATTTCTTGGATGTTGCGTTATCAACAGTGAGTTTCTGAATGCATACATATTCTTCTTGGCTTCTTCCATGCTGACAAACCAAAAAAGTCACATAACAGTAACATGATTGTTATAGCGAGAAAGAAAGAAAATGCGGAAATAAGCGCATAATCGAAATAAAGACAATAACAAGAACATCGGATTTACGTTGTTCACCAACAATGTGTTGACTATGTCCACTGGCAGAAGAGGAGTTCTTATTGGGGATTTTAGAATACAATCATCTAATCGTTTGGCAAGGTTAACGTAAGTAGTATTTACACTCCAACACTCAGCTCCTAATGAGAAATGGAAACCTGAAACCATAATCTCATAGGAAGCCCAAAAATAGGCTCACACCAAAAAACCAAAATCCCAAACATAGCGTACTGTGAGTCCGTACTCCATTTGAGTTTGTACTGACTAATCGAAGTGGGCTCAAACTTGATTCATGTCATATTCCAACAATAATGAACAGAGAAATTAAATATATAGTAACTATATTTGTTAATGAGTCAGTTATACCATTCCCAACGAGCAATATAATGGAGAACACGTACAGAACCCAATTTTCATACTTTGAGCCAAACAAAATGTTTTCTTGGGGTAGCATAGTTATTTTAATTTCCCTTCTAGTTGATGTTTAATGATTCAGCCTCATAGAACATAATGTTTTCAACACAATTAGCTTGAAGCGTAAGAGGTCCAAATACCGAACAAACTACTCTCTCTCTCTATCCCAATATTAAGTGTCCCATTTGACTATTCTCTAAGATTAAGGATTCAACTTCTAATGCTTGATTTTCTGTTCTTTACCCATATCCTCTGACGTCTACAGTTCAAGTTGTTGCAACTTACTTCAAAATCAATAACTCCAACAATCCCTAGCTACTTAACTAGCTCTTATTTTGGAACGGAAGGAGTGCCAAATAATCCAATTCAGTAAAATCATTATGTTTCACAACACAAAAGTTCCTATCAATCCTAATTCCTAACCTTTGGTGTTTAAATGTAATGACAAAACATCAAGCAAGCTCCTACAACATGACGATAAACCGAAATCAAACACTTCAACCCAAACAAGCATTGGCCAAAAGATTGAAAATTTCTTCACATTATGAACACCCAACAACAGAAAACACAAAAGCTCACAACATGGTAGCTCCTCTAGCCACCAACCCCACCACACAGAAACATCATCAAAACAAGTAAAATTGGGGGAAATTGGGAGCGACAGAGCAAACCTGCCGAGGACGGTGGCTAGGGTTTGGAGGTAGGTCTCAATCATCTGGTATCTGGACGGTGGCTAGAGTGTTTGTCGTCATCGGAGAAGAGGAGGAGGATCGGCGCCGGAGTAGCTGTATACGCCGCCGAGAGCGGTGGAGGAGACTGAGACTGGAGAAGATAGAGGTCTGGAATAAAACGACAACGTTTTAGTCTATCGAGATTTGACCCGAATTCTGCGAACGGGTCAGCCCAAAGACGGTAAACACGTGGTTGGACCGGACCGTGTAGAGCTACATGCGTCTCAGCAATAATTGGGCCTTCATAGGGCCCAACTGTGAGAGACCTATCGATGCTCACGGAACATTGGGCCTTGTGTCTCGTGTGATCTGATTTTTAAATTAAGACTTACCTGTAAAAGCATGAAATACATGTTTAAAAAAAAAATTATAATAAATATATAATATGAGTAAATAATTATAAGAACATTAAATTTATGTCTTTTTCCGACTAAGTGCAGAGAATATATAATTTACTAATATATTGCTCAATGTTGTAAAAATCGTTAGACACTAGTCGGGTGGAGAGGGCATTTTGAGAACTAATCAGGGATTAATCGAATTAAAATATTAATGTTGAGATAGTCGGGGGATTAATCGGATTAAAAAATTAATTAGAAAATAGTCGGGCATCAAGCAAATGTGAGATGCATATTGTACTAAAAAATTTATATGTGCTGTTTTTTGAGTCAGATCGAGATATATGAATTTCATTTTGTAACGATTCTTAACAAAACTCTTATTTTTCTTAACAGTCTATAAGATAATTATACATGAATACTAATATGGCACACAAATATTAAATTTACATTTTAATTGAAGAGTTCACCTTCATGTTTTGAAATTTTAATTATATATACTTAAAATCGATCATTTTAATAAAATTTTAAGGTTATTACACATTCCTAAGCTACCCAAACAAAATCATCATATCTCTGCCATTGATTTGTCTTCAATATATAATTTGAATGTCCATAAAAGAATGTTGTCTATTTGTGTACGGACAGTAGCGGCTTCATGCATTGACAATTTGCAACTAATTAATTAATTAACTTTAGCGAGAGTACTTACAAGGTTATTAGGTGCATGACATAAACTATGGGCTCGAGTTCAACAAAATCAAGCAAAAACAATTAAAACAGGTACGTCCAGTGTTAGTTTAGTCTTTAAAGCTACGCTAATCAAGAGCATATAATATGTGTTCTTGATTTTAAAAGATGTTGCAAAACTTAATTATTGGAGGGTAAGTATTATTATTATAAATCAGTGGTTCAACAAAACTCTTGTTTATTATAGAGATGATGCGCAGAAAATAAGGAAGGTGAAACACTAGGAAACAAATATTAATTAGACAAACAAACCAAACCTTGTACATATGTGCATAGTCCCTTTGCGTCATATGCATAACAATTAATTATAGTTTGTCGAAAATAATTAATTATATGAGTTGCTCAAGGACGGTCAATTGATTACAATGACCTTATATTAATCATGTAGATTATAAATATAATGTATGTGAGTCTGTCTCAGTACATAGGTCAGTTGATGGTTAGAGTATACAAAATTGGACCTAACATAACGTTTTTTCTAATAAAGTAACAATCGATTTTTATTTGTTTTGTCCTTTCGTGAAACACTGGATTGGAAACAATATGTAAACATGTTTGATTGACATACATAATAATTTCATTGGAGCGACCTCTGTAATTTTAAGTTCTTGGAGCAGTTGTTTCAATCAAACGAGGCTCGAGTCTCATCAGACATCCTTAAATCGCAAGTAAGTTGACATTCAAGATGCACAAAGCAAGAAAAGGGGGTCGAAAGTATTATTAATGAAAAGAACGCTTACAAAAAAAACTAGAAAATAAGTAAAGAGCTAACACAAACGAAAGTTTTTCCTCAAACAAATATCATCGGTAACATACATGATAATAAAAAACGGTTGTGAAGACAATCAATCGAATACCCAGTTATACTTTCTTTAAATTAAATATATTTGAGGGACCCCAAAGTTTATAAATTTTTTAAAATGTGAGAAAGTTAATTTTTATTTTAGTTTTGTTTAGAAGATTTTATTCTTTGTTACGCGGACCGATACAGATTCTAGTAGTTCTTTGTATAATTAATATTGAAATGTATTGGAGATCATTTTTGTAATGGATTGAGGAGAGAGCAGTTTATAGAGTTTGATTGATGGCATTGGGTCGTTTGGAATGTAGTTCTTGGAGGGAAACAGATTTGACCCTTTGATTTATTTATGCTTATAAGATAAAATGGTAGTGTCACATAATGTTTGACCTTAAACCTATAACAAATACGATATTAAAGTGACAACATTATCAAATCTTGTTCCCCATTCTTAATTGTCTCTCTCCGCACACTTGTTAGAATACAAAAGGCTTGTCACCTTTTGTTTTTATTATCATTCAAGGCAACTTACTTTATCATATGAACTTCATCGAATCTTCTTGCCAAATAGTATACTATATAAGATATTTATATCTATTAGTTGTTTGATTCTTGTTTTCTATAAACTACCACGGTTATGAGGTAGTTTTGTGAAGCTTTCTATTCCCAAGAATGTTATTGGGACATGAAATTGAGTGATTACTCACTATCAATAATTTTATCTCTATCAAAGTACTCAATTTGCGTACGTCAAATATGATATAGTATGGCCGACGCACTTATGTATGTACGTCGGCTAAAGAATATTATATCTGACATACAAAAGTGAGAGTTGGGTAAAGTCTAATATGACTGACGCATGTAATACGTGTGTCAGTCGTCATAGCGTCAACGCTTAAAGTATTTCTATCACCGCAACAACACATCTGATGACACGTTGTGTGGTGCGTCGACTATACATTAGTCAAAGGTTGACGGCACATTCCATTTTTATTTGAGTTGCTCAATATTTAAGGTAATGTTCTTGCTTATTTACGTAAAAATAACTTTATTTAGGTGGAAAACGGATGAAGAATAGACACAATATTGTAAAAGTGTCTCCTCTGAATATGTTGTCAACACATGAATGTGATCTCTCCACAAAACAATAAAATACCGAAATTCATTAATCACTTGACGAACTCTATTCACAAATTCCTAAATATTATATATTATTCACAATCGGTTAGCGGTAGCGTTTGTCATATCTTATCTTTTATCCAGCTTAGTACACCTATTCACCAAGCATTTTCTCTTTCACAACCTCGGTATTTATCATATTATCTACGTTCGATCGATCGATATTACCAACTCCCGTACGAAAAGGGTGGAGTAAGAGATTAGGTCCAACCCGTTTCTCTACTCCTATCCTCACCTTACCACCAATCTACCTAAAACAATATACCATATACCTTGCTTAAACAAATTAAGGCACTACACTTCATGACTCTCTCAAATATAGTGCCCTTA
The DNA here is from genome assembly GCA_963920655.1 of Geranium rotundifolium. Lineage (NCBI taxonomy): Eukaryota > Viridiplantae > Streptophyta > Magnoliopsida > Geraniales > Geraniaceae > Geranium > Geranium rotundifolium. Next base: position 3,403,250 of record OY987318.1, read on the forward strand.
AATTTTATCATTTCATGCACAGTTGACTCGATTACCAACCCATGAAAACATATATATATATATATATATATATATCAATAAAAAGGAGATTGATTATTGATTATTTATTTTACATTTAAATTATTATGTCACTGTAATCTAAATAAAAAAGGGTACCAAGGGTCAAGAGTAACCATAATTGAATCTAAACACCATTAATACTTAGAAGTTCTTATAAATATTATCTGTTAAGTGAATTTTCATCAGAAAAAATATTCTCATCATTGATTACGCCATCTTGTAAATTGTAATTCATGTATTTTAATTTGAGTCTGGACCCACATCGATTTCAAGAACTTGATGGTTACAGTGAAATTATCAATTTATGGCCATCAATGATGAATCTTCTTGAAAATAATGGTCAATAAGTGCAAAAGCGATCACACGTGAGCTTCACGGCTCTTTTCTTTTAGCAAATTGCATAGGTAATTCACTAGCAATAATGTTGTCCAATTAGTACAGCCATGTGATCATTATCATCATCTTGTCTTAAAAATATTATATCAAGTTAAATATATATGTAAAATCTTTTTCATGTTTCTTTTTCAGGGAATATTAACAATAATGGTTGGTGCAAAAACATGCTAGTTAATTTAATCAATATTTAAATAAATGGAAGATTAAGTGGTGCAGCTATATAGATCGGTGGGGTTGGAGGGGAAGAGAACAAGATCACAAGCAATGACCTAACATCAATATTGTTTATTTTATGTCAATGTCCTAAAATTTTCAAGGATTTGGGAAATAAGTGGGGGCCAAAGTTAGAGGAATGTTTGAATCAATGTCTTCAACAATTAATGGTCAATTATTTATGTACATATACATGTCAACCCGCCAAGTGAAGAAGAAGAAGACTTTTTTTTTAAAGTCCACCAAACCAATGATTAATGTCTTGTTTTGTCTTTCTTTATAATTAATTAATTAGAATGTTCATTTCAATTTTCAACTTTTTTAAAAACCTTTAAACATGTTATTTTTGCTCATCATATACAAAATTGTAATATATATTTATTTAGAGAATCGCTAGAGAAATACACTTGTTGGCGAAGTTTTTAGATGTACATAATGATGATATATATTTAAAATTATTTATAGTGAGATAGAAGCAAAGATAGGGCGGCAAGAAATAATTAAAAGCAAAGCTTAGAGAGGTAGCTATAGGCTTAATCATTGTTTTGATCGAGCATGAGCATGAACTTGCCCTATCCACACCTCAAAGACCAATTTTTATATTCTTCTTTTTTGTGTGTTGTCGACATTGACAAAACATTTGCTTATAGTTATAGCTCATTCCAATAAGATATTAAATCCAACCCACCCACCCATCATCGTCTAAATTCTTTTTCCCTATACTATACTATAATATTTTAAATAAATTAAAGTGTTATAGAATTATATTTTGTCATCGTACTAGGATTTGGATGTAGTCATATGAATCCTCTCCTAACTATGCTATGTATAATATTTATATAAACCAAGAGTATTTACAATAATCACTACCGGTAATTAGACTTTTTCCAGCGAAATGTTTCCACCAACTCGGCAAGATGTTGAACATCTCGTCGGTTTAGTAAAACCATAGCCGGCGAGATGTTCAACGTCTCGTCAGTTTGGTGAAACAAACCCGGCGAGATATAGTCAATATCGTCTGGTTGGATTCACCAGTCAACGGGCGGATTATGACCACAACGGTCATATCCTTTCCCGGCGAGATTTTGCTCAATATCCCGCCGGGAAAGGTAAAACCCTACCCGGCGAGATATTGAATATCTCGCCGGGTGTGTTTCACCAAACCGACGATATATTGTAAATCTCGCCTGGCTTGTTACAGACGCTAACGGTCGGATGTTGTCGCAACGGTCATATCCTTTCCCGGTGAGATATTGCTCAATATCTCGCCGGGAAAGGTTATGACCGTTGATGGTCAACATCCGACCGTTGACAGTCAACGACTCCAACACGGCGAAATATGGACAAAATAGTGCCGGGAAAGAGTTTGTTGACCATCAACGGTAAGATGTTGAACATCAACGGTCATAACCTTTTTCGGCGAGATATTGAGCAATATCTCGCCGGGAAAAGGTTCTGAACATTCTATAAAAAGGTCTATGGATGAGTTCATTTGTCAAAATTTGGTTTGTGAATGATAATTTGGACCTATTGATAGAGGTGAAGATTTCGAGTGCATACAAATTCAAAGATTACTAGTCCGGTTCTCGAGTTCCCCTCGTCGTCTCTAATCTTGTCGTCCCCGTTGGTCGATCTCCATATTTGCAGGTTAGTTTGAGTTTTCGATATACTATGAAATTTTAATTTTGGTGAACTAGGCTATGACATTTGTATGAATTTTTGTGAGTTAGGCTATGAATTAGAGAAATTTTGGTGAACTAGACTATGAATTAGTGAAATTTTGCTCAACTAGGTTATGAATTAGTGAAATTTTGGTGAACTAGAGTATGAATTAGTGAAATTTTAGTGAAGTAGGCTATGAGTAAATTTTAGTGAACTAGTCTATGAATAGTGAAATTTTAATTTTTTTTGTGATATTACGATTTAGCTATGACATTGCTATGAAGAAAATCAGTGACTTAAGCTATGAATTAGTGAAATTTTGGTGAACTAGGATATGAATTAGTGAAATTTTGGTGAACTAGACTATGAATTAGTGAAATTTTCCTTAACTAGGCTATGAATTAGTAAAATTTTAGTGAACTAGTCTATGAATTAGTGAAATTTTAATTTTTTTGTGATATTACAATATAGCTATAACATTGCTATGAAGAAAATCAGTGACTTAGGCTATGAATTAGTGAAATTTTGGTGAACTAGGCTATGAATTAGTGAAATTTTTGTGAACTAGACTATGAATGAATGAAATTTTGGTGAAATAGGCTATGCATTAATGAAATTTTGGTGAAATAGGTTATGAATTTGTGAAATTTTGGTGAAATAGGCTATGAATTAGTAGATTTTTGGTGAATGAGGCAGGCTCTGAATTAGTACATTGATGTGGGATTTCGATTTGTGGATATTCAACTTTAATCACGTATAGTAATACATATGCATATAATAATTATCACGTATTGTATTGTATTGTATGTAGATCTGTCAATTATGGACCGCCATAGGTGGATGAATATAGAAAATAGAAGGTTGCTAGCGTATATGGACGGTGTCAAAAATTTCATAAGGTTTATCCAAAAAAATGTGTTTCAACATGGTCGTGACCGATATCTATGCCCGTGCAAAACCTGTCACAATTTGATTGGTCAACATGAGAATACAATACGTACCCACTTATTGCAATACGACATGATTTCAACCTACACTGTGTGGATCTGTCACGGTGAAGTGCAGAACGCAAATTCTTTTTTGGGTGCGGGATGTGGCATCAAGTAGTCGAAATGTCGATCCTATTGTAGAGCTTGTGGAGGATTCATTCTAGCGGGAAGATCACTTTGGTGAAGATACAGTGGAGGGTGAGCACCCTACGACAAAAGCAGCGATAGACGCGTATGACGAACTAACCCGACTTGTAAATACCCCATTGTATGTAGGGTCTAACTTGTCGTGTCTGAAGGCGCTTTTGAAGTTGATGACCATTAAGGAAAAATCAGCAACGTCAAACATAACATTTGACATGAGTTGCGAGTTTTACATAAATTCACACCCATCGCCAAATTTCCACCCTAGATCATATGTTGAAGCGAAGAATATGTTGAAGAAGATATAGATGATTTGTATCAAGTACGCTGCTTGCGAGTTCAGGTGCATCTTGTACTATAAACAGTACGAATCTGACAATTTCTTCCCTATTTGTCGGATATCTAGATGGGTAGACGAGAAACAGAAAATTAAAACCAATGAAAATTGTCTGGTACTTCCCTACTATTCCGCGGCTCCAGCGTTTGTACATGTCATCGAAGGCTGCCGACCAATGCGTTGGCACGGGCAAAGGGTTAGAGAAAGAAACAACGTTACCCATCCACCTGATGACGTATCTTGGAAAGAGTTTGATGAATTGTACCCAACATCTGCTGGAGACTTTCGAAACGCGCGTCTTGCTCTAGCGAGCGACGGTTTTAACCCGTTCGGGCCCGCTTCTACGCCTCACAGTGTTTGGCCAATGGTTATGATTCCCCTAAACTTCCCCCATCCATGTGTATGAGGAAGGAGTGCAATATTCTATCGATACTGGTTTCCGGGCCAAAATCATTGGGTAAGTGTTTGAACGTGTTCATGCAGCTATTAATAGACGATTTGAAAGTATTGTGGAGCACGGGTGTCCCAACGTATGATCATAAAAGTTGTGAGCAATTTCGTATGCGTGCAGCTGTGATGTACACAACCAGCGACTATCCAGGGTGGGAATGTTAGGCGGAATTTAGGTAAAACGGTACACGACATGCCCCATTTGCCTTAACGGCCTCGACGCTACATACAGTCGCCGTAGAATGTCATACTTCGGACACTATAGATGGTTACATGCCTCTCATCCATACCGATTCAAGACTCGTGAGTTTAACGGGGCAATGAAAGAACGACCCCCCCTACATGCACCTTCATCGGAGGAAGTCCTCAGACAGACAAAACTTCATGAATTTCCAGTGCAGAGTTTGCATCTGTTGTGTTCGCTGAAACAAGGTAGGGCTCTATGTTTCTAAACGCATGAAACTATTTTCTGGGAGCTCCTGTACTGGAAGTCAATTTGGGTTAGGCATGCTCTTGATATCATGCATATCAAGAAAAATGTATGCGATAATGTCATGGGTACCGTACTTGGCCTTAATTGAAGACCAAGGATGATGCAAATGCCCGTGCAACTCTCTCAGATATGGCCATCAGTCGACCTTCCTCTGATTTCACTGTGTTGCCTCAGCTGCGGAGCGAAGTGTTTGAAAAAATTGCTGCTATCAAATATCCGACTGGTGATGTCGGTCAACTGAAAAGTAAAGTGAATGTGTAGGACAAAAAATTTTACGGATTGAAGACAAACGACTGTCATGTGTTGCTCCAGCGAATTCGTGTGTCGCCGATAAGATTGGTCGGGTAGGACACAAAATTGTGGTGTCATGTTCGAAGCAAACTGAAAAAAATACTATGGAATCATGTTACAAGTTGTTGAACTCGTATACACGCAAGAGATGCTAATTACAGTTTTCAAGTGTAGGTGGTTCAACGAGGCTACTATTCGAAAAGACCGTGAGATTGAATCCGTTGATACATCCACAAATGTGTATCAAAAAAATCCATGTGTTTGGCAAAAATGGTTAAACAAGTCTTCTACGTCGACGATCCGCTGCACGGGGGATTGGAAAATTGTCAGCCACATGTTCCATAGAGGTATTTATAACCCGACATCACTCGCAAGAAATGCAAATGAAGGACCAATATACGAGGTCGAAGCACCTCATCAGGAATAACCGACAACAGATATTCTTCTTCTCATAAATGGGGGTTTATGTGTTGATTTTGGTTCGATTCGAATGCGTGAATCAGATGAGTCTGAAGAGTCCGAAGAAGAACTAGAATTAGACGATGAATTGGATGAAGAAGAGGAATTCATTGAATTCAATGATGATGAAGTTTTGCCTGAGACAGACGAAAAGGAAGAGGACCAACAGATTAACGAAGAAGAAGACGATCCTAATTGATTAAATACATATTCTATATTTTGCAAAATTTATAATTTCTTCGTTATAAATAAAGTCTAAAGACAAAAATATGGTTTCTATAATCTAAGGCATGTATATATGTTTAAAGAAAAATATAATATAATTATAAATATATATATAAAATTATAAATTGTATACAAATATTTGTAAATATAATTTTTTTACCGGCGAGACTTAGAGCAATATCTCGTCGGCTAAGAGGTCACGTGCTAATGAAAATTACACGTGACCACCTAGCCGACGAGATATTGACAAAATCGTGCGCGGCTAGGTTATAAAACCTAGCCTAACTTAGCTGCAATACTTGCACCAATATCCCGTCGGCCAGGTTTGGCTAGGATTTACAACTTAGCCAGCGCGATTTTATCAATATCTCGCCGGCTAAGTGGTCACGTTTAATTTTCATTAGCACTTGAGCTCCTAGCCGGCGAGATATTGCTCTAGGTCTCGCCGGTAAAGGGTTATATACCCAACACTTAACGAAATTTCCCTCACTTTCCCTCTCCTCTCGTTCTCGCTCGTGCTCTCTTTCACTCCATCGAGCCGCCTCGCCTCGCCGTACCTCGCCTCATCGCTCCGACCGTCGCTGTCATCTCCGACTGAAGCCGTCCTCTCCGACCCTCGCCAGCTCCTCGCCTGAAGCTCAGCCCGTCCCCTCCGACCCTCGCGAGCTCTCTCTACTCGGTCTACTCACTCCGGCTGAGCCTGTCGCTGGTCTCCTCGCCTCGCCGTCCCCTCACCTCACCATCTCATGCCCTCTCTCGACAAGTAATTGAAACTTAAATTCAATTTAGGGTTTGAATTTCATAAAATATATCTACTCGATGTTTACAGATATGAAATTGCTATAATTTATATGAAATTAGGGTTTACTGATATGAAATTAAGTTATTTTTGTTTTGTTTTGTTCATCTTATAAAATTACGAGTTTCAATTGTTTTGAATCGTGCCTTTTGTGTTATTTGATTCATGATGCATTTCTGGGTTTCTTCAAAATTGATTTAGTTGAATATGCTTCACGAATCATGAATATTGGATTTTGTTGAAGAAACGGGTACCCCTAGTGTCTGTATGCCCCTTTATGTGGCTGATTTGTAATATGTTTAAGTCAGCTAAGCTAAGGAATTTAGGAATTGTGTTTAACATTAATTAGAATAGTTGCTAGGGTGTGAATGGATATTTGTGTATGTAATTAGCCGCCATTTCGCAGCATTTCAAAGGTAAGGAACATTGGACTATAGTAATTTGTAGTGCATATGGTACATCGATGGGTCAAAACTCATAAACGAAATTCCTTAGTGTCCAAATTTATGTTTACCATCATCGGTTATTTTTCGCTTTTCACATTACTAGGTTATGCTTCTTATTCGTAAGTATTTGTGATGATTTCCTATTGCTTTCAAATTTTCAAGGTTCAGTCAGCAATTTCATATGGTGATCTTCGTTTGTACGAGTTTTGAGCATTTTTAAGCTTCAAAGTGTCTTCTTGTTCACAAACTTGATACTTGTGCTGAAATTTTGATTGTTAACTTAGTGTTCAATTTGGTTCCATTCTTAAACTATGAATAATAAGCATCAAACTGCCTTAGATGATGAGTATTGAATATTGAATATTTACATTGTACATATTCAATATACATACTGAATATTTGCACTATACATATTCAATATGTATATTGAATATTGAATATTTGCCCTGTACATATTCAATACACATATAGAATATGTATATACTGTTTATTTTGATGTGTTTATTATATATATACTATTTGTTTGAAATTGAAACTCAATTGGGGTTTTGCTTGGTAAATTGATGCCTGAATAATTTTGCTTAATTTTGCTGAACATGAATATGTATATACTGTTTATTTTGATGTGTTTATTATGTATATACTATTTGTTTGAAATTGAAACTCAATTGGGATTTTGCTTGGTAAATTTATGCCTGAATAATTTTGCTTAATTTTGCTGAACATGAATATGTAAATTGAACAATTTTGCTGAATTGGAAATAAATTGATGATTATATAATGACATGAATATTAATTTTAGATTAAACAAGTTACTTGATGTTTAAAAAGTCAATTCTTATACACATTGTCATTTGAATCCGTCCAGTTCGAGCCCGACCTCACCTCCCTTCGTCCGTCTCCGTTCGAGCCTGACCTTGCCCAAGTCGTCTTCCCGAACCTCGGGTTAGTATTGATTGAAAACAATGTCGACATGTAGTATTGCAAATTATATGGTATTTATATTCATTTGGTTATACGATAATTTGGTTTGCTGTGATTTTAAATTAAATAGAATTTAATTTGCAATTTAATATATATTTTATTCAAGTTAACGCATGAAATGCCTCCTAGAAGTAACAGGGGGCAGAAGACTCTGAACGAGCAGTATTCTGACCGAATCCGCCTGTATGTTACGAGCTTGGCACCGCCTGACAGCTCGGGGGTAGAAAGTGGGCCCCATGCTGGTACTAGACCCGAGGAGGGTACTCGGCCCCTGCAGGGTACACCGGCCCAGGAGGAGGTCAACGGACCCGAGCGGGGTGGTTCGGTTCCGGAGGAGGTGCTTGAACACGAGGATGAGCTGATCGAGTGCATCATTCCCACAGTTGGTCCCTCGTGCATTCATACAATGGAGTCTAACAGATCAAACACGTGCGGTTCGACTGTGCCCTCCAGACGACACATCTAGTGCCTGTCGCTGAACACCACGTACGAGGAAGGATCTACGAGTGGGCCACAAGAGGCGAAGACATGTTCGCGTGGGCTTGCGAAGTGCAAGAAGCTGCAAGATATGATAGAGAAAGGGCCTCTGTCGGTAACGTGTTATTTAGACAAAAATCACATCCTCATCAACAACGACCCAGAATTTGACTCGACCCAGATTATCCGGTTCATTGGCGGTCACATCAAGACGAGTGTACTATTTTCATTGAAGAGCGCGCTATGCTACCACGTAGCGCCAAATAAAGTCTACCAGCGTCTCCAGTTCCATACTCAAAGGCGTTATGGGGAGTTTATAGGAGAGTGTTCGAGGAACTACTCTCAATACGAGCGGAGTCCGGTCACGATTGACTTCATAGGCCGAGAGCAATCATGGGAGTGGATGTGCGACTACTTCGAGAATCCAGAATATAAGGTACGTAAAAATATGTAATATTTTCTTTAAATCTTTCAAATATTTAAGAATACTTTCTTAACGCTCAATATTTGTTCGCGTGCATGAACTTTTTAGAAAAATGAGAGTTCTCGCCGAGAATAAGAAAAAGCATAGCGGTGGTTCCCGGACCTTCGACAGATATGCTCAACTCCAAAGATGGACACTTACGTGCGCGTCTATGAAAAAGAAGGCGACCCGGAGACGGTAAAATTTTAATTTTTCTATAAATTTACCGAATTTTTATTATATCATACAATTTAACACTTTTTTTTGTAGATCAAAAAAGTGAAGGACGAGATCGAGCGGCATAAAAGACTTGCCGTAGAAGCAGCTGTCGACGGACAATAATATTCGGTCCCAAAGCATGTAGAGGCCGAAATCCTTCATCGGTTGACGTGCACGGAGAAGAAGCGGGTGTGTGTTGTTCCTGGCATGGGCGGCGAGTTCCTTCGACCGCCCAAGCCGAGAGGTGGTGCCCGTACCCCCGCGGCCTCTGCTGAGCAGATAGATACAGCAGTCGCTGCCAGAACGGCCAAAATGGAGGAGAGGGCTCGCGAGAGAAAGGCACAGGCTCGCGAGAGATAGGCAGAATTAGCCGCCAGAGCTGCTGCTGCGGAGGGGGAGATAGCTGAGCTGAAATGTCGTTTCGACGATCAGTAGGCTCAAACATACGCTCAGATTAAGGCAGAGGTCGATGCTCGGGTTAAGGCCGAGGTTCAAGCCAGTATCCGGGATGTACTGGTCAACTTCGGCTTGCCGGGTGTTGTTGTGGGGTCAAAAGGTCTCATTTCGAGACCATTTAACCACACAATTCGGTGCATTTGTGTTTGGTAGTGGCCAGTTCAGGCCCGGGAGTACTTGTTTTATGCTTTTTGGTATTTTGAGGTGCATACGCAGGAACGGGAGGAAAAAAGGTAAAAAACGAGGCACTGAGTAAAAGTAAAGGCGAGTTGACCAAAGGGCTGGACAGAGCCCTTTAGCCACGATCGTGGCTTATTAGGCACGATCGCCCCCTCGCCAGCCACGATCGTGCCTCCCCTTGAGGATTAAATGGAGCATTTTATTCCAACTTACAGTGGGTTCCCGCGATTTCAGTCACGACAGAGCCACGATCGTTACCCACAGAGAGCCACGATCGTGGGTTTAGAGGCAAAATCTCGAGGCGATTTGAAAATATCTTACCTGCCACAAGTCACGATTGTGCCCTCCGAGAACACGATCGCCCCCATGACTAAGCCACGATCGTGCCAATTCCAACACACGATCGTGGCCTAGACTGAGGCACGATCGTGCCATGCTAGTCACGATCGTGACTGCCCACAGATTCAGAAAACTATAAAAGGGGTTCACTCACATTTTTTAGAGCAGGAAGAAAAGTAGAGAGAGAAACGAGACCAAGGTGCTTTTCAGCATATCTTCAAGTGTTCTTGAGCGTTCTTTGTGATTTCTCGAGTGTTCCTCATCTTCCTCAACACCAAGGCCAACAAGAGTTCTACCGTTCTCCATCAAACTTGAAGAAGCAACTTGCTCGGGCATCCAAGAGCATTTCTATCCATTCACTTTATTTCCTTCATGTTGTTAATGTGTATTTGTGCTTCCACCATGATGTTGCTAAGCTTGAGCACCATGGTTGAGGACTAAATCCCTTAGCCATGGGTGCTAGACAATATGAAATGTGAATATAAAGTTTGTTGAGATTCGATTTATTGAATGATGAATGTGTTGTGTGGATTGTTGTTCGAATGCATATGTTGTTTAATTGACGCTTTACAATATGTGTTTGAGGAGTTCTATCTGATACCGAAAGGGAAGGAATAGAACCCGGACCTAGCATCCACCGAGGCTTGTAGGCTCAAGACCATGTCTTGGCACCTTCTCATAACCCTTAGCCTTTTATTGTCGATTGTATGCGGTCTCGAGTATTCTCAATACCGAAAGGGCATGGGAAGACTCGAGATTAGGCTAACCTCATTACCAAAAGGCGAGGTCGGCACTTAAGACATAGGCTCAACAGACCTTTCATTCAATAGATTGTATATTTCTCGAACTTGTTCACTTGATGATTGTCTAGCACCCTAGGCGTTTTAATCCATCTGTTATCACTATCGCAATCTGTTATCTGTATCATAATTGCAAACACGTTCATTAACTAATCGTAAACCCCATATTAATCCCTGTGGACCGACTCGGTATCTTACCGGATTTTATAAATATTATTACTTGCGACCCGTGTGCACTTGCACGTGGAAACCATTGTGCGACGTTGTCACGTCACATTTTGGCCCAACAGGTGTTACGCGGATGCCGCTTCTGGCCTGGGCCCCGAGCCCCGTCGTCACTTTGACTCCGACTCCGACGCCAACTTTTACCTCGGGCTTGACTCCGACCCCGACCCAGGGGCTGACTTCAACTCAGACGTTGATGCAACTAACTATCTCGCCGGGAGTGCCTTCGTACGAACAGTTGCGCCCGAGCAAGAGGTTCAAGAGGACGACGCATAAGATAAAACAGTTAGGACAACCCCCGTAGGTTCTGTGGTTACAGATTTTGTTGACATTTTTTTATAATTATACGATATTGTTTGATTTGTAATTTGGTTTGCAATTGATTTATACTGTTTTCGATCGCTGCAAATTGCAGTTTATGATTTAGTTGAATTGCAGGTTTTACAGGTAACATGAAATTGACAAAATTGGGCAATTTTTGCTCAATTTTTTGTCAAACATAACCGACGGGATATTGACAAAATCTCGCCGGCTAGGATCGGCTAGATTTTACAACCTAGCCAGCGAGATGTTGGCAATATCTTGCTGGCTAGGTTGTAAAATCTTGCCGACGAGATGAGAACAAAATTTTGCCGGCTAGGTTGTAAAATCTAGCCGGTGAGATTTTGCAAACAAAAGCTTCACCAACACGGCGAGATATTGGTCACATTCAAGCCGGCGAGATATTGAAGCAATATCTCGCCGGCTATAACCTTTCCCGACGAGACTTGCCCGACGAGAACCAAGCCAGCGAGTTTCGGACGATATCGGCCCTCCTGTCCGGCGGGAGCAAAGTCTCGCCGATTGGAGGTCATTTTCAGTGTGAATCCATCGTTGTAAAATAAGTATAATTTTACATCGTCTCTATTTAACTGGTTTAAATTGTTTTCTGAACATTACCCTGAACATTATATTTTTCACTTTCTCTTAATTATTTTATGCAATTGACATTTTCGTTATTCTGAAAATAATAGGTATCATGTGTATGATTGACATATAACCTCAACAACACACCTTCTTGTCTTTTCGTGACGGAAAATAACACTAAATTATTATGACAAGTACAAATTAATAATGACTGTGGTAACATAAGAATCATGTCTGGTTTGGTAGGCGGCATGTACTAAATACTCCTAGAAATAAATATTTTCTTTTAATTTTTGAATCTATTCAAGATTATTTGAAGTGAATTTTTCTATGTTAAGTTCAACTGTAAACAATTCTAAATTTTGCTCATTAATTAATACCGTTAAGAATGTACTCCGCAACAAACGGATGTGAAACGTCTAAACGTTATACAACTTTTGCATTGTTGAAAATTTGAACGCGCATTGTCTCTATACATCATACGTGGCAGCAATGTTCTACATCGGACATTTTTAATGTTTCATATAATCAATTACGTTCTACCATTTCGTACAACATATTTTACGGAGGTCAATCATGTTTTAGTTTTTTGCAGTATACATTTTACCGATTCAGACATTCGGACATTTTCACTCTGTTTTGTACTCGATTGTTGCTCATACCGACAATGATACAGGTGTTAAGACATGTTATTGGTAGTTGCGATATTTTATATTTGTACACATGCATGAATTTTGTGGAAAATGAAAGTGGGAGGATTAATGGGCGGCTCTATTTGGTTGATGCACGTTTTATTTTATAGTTGAGTGCACGGGTTGACCAACTATGTCGAGACCAGCCACGTTGTACGGACTCGAACTGTTTCTCTACAATTAAACCACTAATATATTATTATAATATACCCAATTGCGAGGTTATATTTGGAGTCATAAGGGCCACACAAGATCGAGAAAATCCAATAATAGAACACCAATATTCTGTATGGATGTAAATGAGTTGAATTATAATATTTATGTAATTCTTGAGATGACAATATTTTCAGCCATTTCATAGGAATTTCACATTTTTATCTAGGGGTAATTTCATGTCAGTACCCTAACTTTATTTCATTTCGAAATTAGTACCTTGACTTTAAAACTTTTTTTGCCGATACCTGAAGTTTATTTACGTTGCAGTTAAGGTAACGGCTGTTAAATATAACAGAATTTGTGTGCAAAATGTCTAAAATGCCCTCAATGGTTTTGGTCTGTTAAACTGGTCTGATTGGTTCAATTGATATGATTATGAAATGACTATTTTACCCCTAATTGAATACCCAATTTAACTAATGCAATGAGGGCAAAATTGACTTTTCAATTACACATATAATTATTATAATTCTTTAATTATATATATATATATATATATATATATATATATATATATATATATATATATATATATATATATATATATATATATTATCATTATTAATTATATATTATATATTATTATATATCATATATTATTATTAATTAAATAACCACATAAACCTAATTAACCCTAATTAACTCCCTAATTAAACCCTAATCTCCCCACCACTCCCATCTCCGCCACCACTCCCGCTCCGCCACCCTCCCGTCTCCGGCCGTCTGCTCCGACCGCCTCCTCCAACCTCCTCAGCAACTCCCACAAGCAGTTCGCCGGCAGTCCGTCGGAGCTCAGATCCAGCTCCGATTCCCAAACCGCAACCGCGAGCTCATCGGCATCGGCAGATTCGTCCGCCCTGAGGTCAGCGTCGTTGTCGTCGATGGACAGCGCTCGTCGCAGATTCGACGTCTGCCGCGACGGCGAATCTGGATCAAGTCCCGGTTGAGAGAGTTCGAGACGGCCAGATCTGGGTTCGCGACGACTCCGTCTTCGACCACCGGAGTCGAGCTCTGAAACGACAGTCGGAGTCGAGCTCCAAAGCAAAGCGAGGGCTTCCCGAGGTCGACTTCCAGATCGCCGAGAACGAGGGCCCGAGCCCATCAGGTCACAAACCAGATTCGCCGAGAACGAGGTCGAGCTCTCGAACACGGCGACTCGATCGGCGTTGCTGCAGGAGTAGAGGTCGGTGGTGGAGGTTGATAGGGTCGTCGGCGCTGACAGAGGCGCCGGCCGGAGATGGCGCTGATGGAGGCGGCGGTCGGAGACGACGGAGACCGGAGAGATGTGATTAGGGTTAGATTTAGGTTAATTAATCAGATTAATAATAACATAATTAATAATTAACTAATTAATGATAATATATATATATATAATTAAAGAATTATAATAATTATATGTGTAATTGAAAAGTCAATTTTTCCCTCATTGCATTAGTTAAATTGGGTATTCAATTAGGGGTAAAATAGTCATTTCATAATCATATCAATTGAACCAATCAGACCAGTTTAACAGACCAAAACCATTGAGGGCATTTTAGACATTTTGCACACAAATTCTGTTATATTTAACAGTCGTTACCTTAACTGCAACGAAAATAAACTTCAGGTACCGGCAAAAAAAGTTTTAAAGTCAGGGTACTGATTTCGAAATGAAGCAAAGTTAGGGTACTGATATGGAATTACCCCTTTTATCTAACCTGAGTGAGACGTAAATTACGAAACTCGTTCAAAATTTACCGTACATTGTTATTGCATGGAAACTTAATTATTATCTCTAATATGGCAGTAAGGGGCTCGGAACGCTAAAATCTCCTTGTCGTCATCTTTCGGGTTTGGTAGAGCTTAAAAATAAGGGAAAAGGACACTTTTGTGCACCTAAATATACACTTTTGACACTTTTATACCCTAACTTTTTTTTTCTCTTCTTTCCATACCCAAATTTCATTTTGGGACAACTGGCCATTTACTTACCAAAAATGGCCCTAAATTTATGTTCAATTCATGAGTTTTTGGTTCAATTCATGGGTATTTTGGTTCAATTCATTTGTATTTTGGGAAAATGGTCCAGAAGTATCCTGAATTTTGGTTCAATTCATGGGTATTTTGGAATTATTGTCCCAAAATGAAATTTAGGTATGGAAAAAAGAGAGAAAAAAAGTTAGGGTATGAAAGTGTCAAAAGTGTATATATAGGTGCACAAAAGTGTCATTTTCCCTAAAAACAATGATAATTTTGCTGGTTATAGTTGGGTTCGAGCTCAAATAAGTTTATATAGTTAAGATAAAATTTGGCTCAAAAAAACAGTGAAACTTGTCTTTTTTTCTTAAATGTAAAATCGAATTTTATTTAATAAGTAGCAACTAATTCGGCATCTAGCCAGACAGCTGAAGCCACAGACGGTAGGACAGAACCTCTACCATAATCCCATCTATTATTAGTTAACGCAAATTTGACCAATCCCTGAGCCACTTCATTACAAGATCTACGAGCATAACTTCGTGAGACAGTGATCCCCGGAGCTGAGAGTAAACGGTTGCAGTCATAGAGGATACTCTCGAACATGTTTTTCGTGTGTTCTCTGTTATGAATGTGGTTCACCACCATCAGGCAATCTGTCACTATCTCCATTCTACTCCAATTGTTGCCCTTTTCCTAGGAGAGGGCCTCTCTGACGCCTACGGCCTCCACCTCTTCGGGCTGGAGATGTCCCGTAAATCGTCTGCACAGCGTGGCTACGATTCTGCATCCTGAATCCCTACATACCAGCCCTATGCTCCAGTTTCCCCCTAGTTCATCTATTCCTCCGTCCACATTTATCTTCAGAGTTCTCGGGTTTGGCGACACCCAAACTTGAGGAGATGACGAAACAAGAGGATATGCTCCTTATGCGGCCGCAGCCACTTTTGCTGGATGGAAATCTTCCATTTTCCAAACAGCTTGGTTTCTAACCCTCCAGATTTCCCACATTGTAATAGCCTAGAGGCTCGCCTCACCTTCCCCCTCCACCCAAGATCTCCAGTTTGATATGTCTGGGTTTGGTCTCATCCTTTCTTGTACTCGTTGCAGTAATATGTCCCTCCATACTGGTGCAACTGTTTGACACTTGAAGAGGGCGTGGCTCGTGAATTCTTCCAGGTCTCCATAGAGAGGGCACTGTGTGATAACTGGAAGTCCCTTTTCTGTCAGTCGAGTCCTTGTCGGGAGCAGGTTTGATATGGCCCTCCAGATGAAAATTTTTACTTTCGGTGGGACCTACAGCTTCCATACTTCTCTCCAGCTGCTCCCTTGTGTTGGCGGGGACCATATGGCCTCAATCTGGCATAAGGCCCTATATGCGCTTTTGACCGAGTATTCTCCCGTCTTCTCCGTGTCCCTGCACCAATGATCCTTGTTTTCGTACCAACTTGGTATAATTGAGAAGATTCGGTTACATGTGTCTTGATCAAAAAGTGATCTGACCTTCCCAACATCCCATGCTCTGCACCTTGGATCGAACAACTCAGAGATCCGCATGTCCGCCGAAATTGAGGGTGCTGCAGTGATTATCGGGTTCTTCCTTCTTAACCATGGAGTCCCTACTACCAGACTGTTTCCCGGGCCTACACTTAGCTGTGTCTTCTCCCGAACTATCGTTTTGGCTACGCATAGGCTTCTCCATATGAAACTCAGGGCGGTACCCAATGTGGCATCAAGGAACGAGATGTGGGGAAAATACTTCCCTTTTAGTATTTTGGCCGGTAAAGACTCTGGTTTGGTAAGAATTCTCCAAACATGTTTCCCACAAAGAGCGAGATTGTACTCTTTAAGATTAAGGAATCCCATCCCGCCCAACTCTTTGTGCTTGCACAAATCTGCCCGCTTTCGCCACATTATTCCTCTCGTTCCCATATTTCCCTTCTACCATAACTTGTTGAACATTCACCCAATGTCGTCCAGAATTATTTGTGGGAACATGAAGACCTGCATTGAGTACGGGGGGAGGGCCTGTAGTATAGATTTGATCATGACCTCTCTTCCTGCTGAGGACAGGAACCGGTTGCTCCATGAAGCCATTTTCCTTGCAATAAGTTCCTTAATATAGGCCAGGGCCTGCGTTTTATTCCTCCCCACCATGTTTGGGAGGCCTAGGTATGTAGACGGGTCACGTTCCTCCCGAAATCCCAACAATGATATGACTTCCTCCCTTAGGTTTAGCGGAGTATTTGGTGAGAAGAAGGCTGATGATTTTTCTCTATTTATTAGTTGGCATGATGCCCTTTCATAAATTAGGAGGCACCTGACTATCTTTTCTGCCTCCCTCTATATTGCCCGACAAAATATGTAATTATCATTAGCGAACAGTAGATGAGAGACTGCCAGCGCTTCTCTTGCTACCTTGACTCCTTGTAGATTCCCTGCCCTTGTAAATTCCTGCAACAGTAAAGATAACCCCTCTGCACAGACAATGAAGAGGTAAGGGGAGAGGGGGTCGCCCTGTCGCAAGCCCCTTGATGGGTTTTGAACTATGACAGTGTGCCATGATGTAGTTACAGAGTATGTGACTGATGAAATGCACACACTGATTAGCTCGATCCATCTCTGGCAGTAGCCCAGAGCCCAGAACTCCATTCCACCCTGTCGTAGGCCTTGCTCATATCAATTTTCAAGGCCATCAGTCCTCTGCTCCCTTGTGCCTTCTTTCTTAAGTGGTGAAGGACCTCAGCTGCTACAATTATGTAGTCTGTTATAAACCTGCCTGTGACGAAAGCGCTTTGGGACTGTGAGATGATCCCATCTAATGATTCCTTAAACTTGTTAACCATAACCTTCGATATTATTTTGTACAATACATTGCACAACGCAATGGGTCTGTAGTCCCCTAGGGATTTTGGAGTTTGCTTCTTTGGTATAAGGACGATGTTTGTTTTGTTTACCCCAAATGGTAGATTTCCTGATGTGAATAAATCATGTACCACCCTGACCAGTCCTGATTTCATCATGGGCCAGTTTGCTTTGTAGAAAGCCGAGTTGAGCCCGTCAGGTCCTGGGGACTTACTTGAATCCATCCCAAACAATGCTACTTTCACCTCCTCCTCCTCTACATGTCTTAGCAGGGTCGCATTTTGCTCGTCTGAGATGGTTGATCGTACAAGGTCCACCACTTCCCTGGATTCCACCTCTCCCCCCGTGAAAAGGCTTCCATAGAACTCCTCGATCTCTTCCTTCATGCATGTTCCCCATCCTACCCTGGGTCCACCTGCTGCTACTAGTGACTCAATGTGATTCCGCCTTCTCCTCTCTCTTGCGCACTTATGAAAAAAAGATGTGTTCTGGTCCATTTTTTCCAACCATAACTGTTTTGACCTCTGCCTCTAGTGGATCTCTTTTGCCAGTAGGAGATCGTTTAGCCTTGCCGCTTCTTGTCCATATTCTTCTATACCCAAGTCATATCTTCTATTGCGTAGACTTTAGACTGATGCTTGCAAGGTCCTCAGCTCAGAATGAGCCCTTCTATTCTCATCCACACCCCACTTCTGAATCCTCTCTCTAATATGTGCCAGCCGGTCTATTAAGGGTTGCCCCGCACTAGCCTCCCTATATGATGATGTGACTTCTGCGTAATTAAGTTTTAGTAGCCATTCATTGTTGAACCGGAAGTGGTTCCCTGTCTGTTGATAACTCTGGCGGCTTGCAGTCAATAGGATTGGACTGTGGTCGGAGGTTGAGAATCCGAGGTTAGTTAGCCTGGTGTTCTCAAAAGCATTAAACCATGCGTTATTCGTCAAGGCCCTATCAAGCCTTGCTTCCTTCCACTGGCTGGTTCCCCTGCTCTTCTCCCACGTGAAGTCGTGACCTACCAGGTCCACATCCCTTAGTCTACAATCCCCTAGCATTGAATTATAGCCCTCCAACAATCCCTGGGGAATCGGTAGGCAACCTCTAACTTCTTCCTGGCTTCCCACGTTGTTTAGATCTCCTATGATGCACCAAGGAGTGGACATTCCAACAGCTAGGGTTCGTATTAGCTCCCACGTTAGATGCCTATAGTGTCTGTTGGGGTCCCCATACACACCTGTTAGGTGGACCTTCTCCCTGTCCCCCAGGGTCGCCGATATATGTATATGTCTTCTTGAGGATGAGAGACATGCAACTCCCTTTCCATCCCTCCAAAGTAATGCCAAACCTCCACTTCTTCCTTCTGGTTCAACACCCCAGACCCTTTCGAATTTCAACCTCCTACACAATGCAGTCAGGCGTTCATGTGTACTATATGTTTCACAGAGGAAAATGAAATTGGGTTTCTTTTTTGCTGTCATCTCCAGCAAGAACTGTATTGCCCGGGGGTTCCCAAGTCCCCGGTAGTTCCATGAAAGAATACTCATTGACCCTTGTGGGACCTCTCAGCTGGTCCCGCCGATAAGACTTCTTGATTTAGGTCAAAACCCTCTTCCCTTCCACCTTGAAACAGTCTTCTCCGGTTTGATCCTCTGCTGCCTTATTTCGTTTGACCCTCTTCGTGTACCCCCTTGTCTTCTCTTGTGCGCGGTTGGTTTGAGTCTGTGTTGCTATTTCCCGAGTCTGCCCTTGGGGTTTCTGGGTTTACTTCATTCCCCGAGTCGGTGTGGGGATCAGCTTCGAGGGAGGGGGTTTAAAGGGTGGGGATTTGTGGCAGAGGAGGGAAATGGGAGGTGCGGGAAAGGGAGAATCGGGGGAGGAGAACAGAGGCTGGCGGAAGGAAGGGGAGAGGCGGCCTGGGACAGAGAATCGGGGAAGGTTTCTTGTTTCAAGACTCGGGAACCCAGAAACCCACACCGACTGGGTTTACCTCATTCTGCCATTGCATTTAGTTTGTAAGTTTTTAGTATAACATTCATTAAAATTAGAGTTCAGAAACTTTCACTTATCTGAATAATTATTTGTTATGTTCAGACTAATTGTTTATATCATTAATTTTCAGTATTTCCTTTCTGCCCTACTAATACTTTCTAAAACATTATTAAAAATAAAATATTAGATTAAATATAGTTTAATTAAATACAAGAAAACATTCTAGTGACTTGCGAGTTTAAGAAACTTTAAATGATAAAACTTAACTATGTTTGTTTATTAAAGGATTTTGAATTTAAATTTAAATTTAAATTCAACTCAAATTACTTACGATGAAACTCAATATATGACCGACTAAGTTCGAGCGGCATATCTACAACTTAATATCACGTGCGTGTGGGTCCTCCGGCACGTGTTATTTTATTGCCACTTGATCTATTTTGTTTCGTTTGGCCTTGGTCACTAGTTTCTGTCCAACCCTGTCTTGCTACGTGTCTCTTTAATCATCATCACAGGATGTTACTAATATTGCACTTGTCAGCATGACCTCATCACGACATCACTTTCCCATTTTACCATCTTCAATAACTAATTATTTGTGGATCATCCTTAATTATGGTTTATGGGTGAACTATCAAACATATAAATGTTTCATGTGCAAAACATTTAGCTACTACCACAAATCATAAGCTCAATAGAAACTCATTTTAATTAGTTAGGTAGAGGTTACTGAAATTGTTAAGATATTGTTTATTATTTGTGTAACAAGTTATTAGATTAACATTTCAATACATTTACCAATATAAATCATATACACATCACTCCTAATGTAAAATAATGATAAGAGACAATCTTTTAACTGATTGGAGGAACATGTTCGGCGTTGAACTAGAGTCTTTATTCTATATATATATATAGAAAAATCGAACTCTAGTTTAACGTTGAAATTTCATTAAAACTTTCATTAAATAAAAATTTCAAATAAGTAAGCTTAAACTGTGAAATTATTATCAAACAATAGCTAAATACATGCATGTGTCTTTTAAATTTGAGTGACTGTTTTATGGTGTATCAATATTTGAGTTTGACTATGCTACGATGAAACAAGACAATACCAAACTTGTGATTCTTAAAAGTTTTTAAGAATATTATATCAATGAAAAGCTTGTGTTGTTGTTATACCGTAACGTATTTTGCTCCATTTTCAAAATCTTTCTCTTTTATATTATGATATTTTGCTGATAAAAATATATAAATATTATAAGTTGGCATGTGAGTTGCATTTCAACAATGCAAGTAGCTCTTGCATTACGCTATGTTGTCATTGGGAAATTCTATATTGTTTATACCTAAAATAGCTCATTATGATTACACTTTAGAATATTGATAATTCATGTATGTGAGTATATATGGCTGTGATATAAAAATGAAACATGACATGTGCATACATATATGTATATTTTGAAAGGTCAATGTGGTCTCTTCCATTTTAAACCAGAAAGAGAAAAGGAACATTTTATTCAGCCATGAGAAGACAAGAGGAAAATACAACAAGAGGTCGATGGATGTGACTTAAAATTCCAATAAAAAGAGACTTCTTCATCATATCTCCTTTTAATTTAAGCGAGAGGTCAATAGAGGATACGTACCATTAACTACTATTCTTATCGCTCCCATATATAAATAAAAATCTCTTCGTAACTATTATTCATAAACAAATATGTTTACAAAAAAATCAGGTGCAAAAACAAATAAACAATCGAAATAAACAATAAAATACAAGAATATTATGTAGGTTGCCGATCATTTGTTGAAAACGTGCACGTAAGAGAATAATTTTATTAAAATAAATTGTATATCATTACAAAGATTTTCAACGCTCAACCCCTAATTAAAAAAAATGAACAACATGATTATTGCATAGACTAATCTCTGTTATTCATTTATTTTATTTTAAAAATTATTGAGCATCGATGTAAGAAGAACACATAGTACGATGAGAATGCAACTAGTAACAAACTCGCGATCAGCATAAGAACGAGCACCCCTTAATAAATAAATGGATCGCATTATTTACAGATCGCTTGACAAACACGACACTTACGACCCAAAATAACGTTATAACTAATAATTATACAGCCAAATGGAGTGGCCCGAGCCCGAAAGAAACGAAAACCAATCGCTTGAATCATTGTTTTTAGTAATTATGCATTTTCTTTTTTATTCAAAACGAAAACCTTACTCGTCTCTTCACTTTTCTCGAGATTTGATTTTACACTCTTTTATTTAAAAATATAGGCCTGAAATTGTTACCGAAGAGAGGATCACAATTCCAACAAAATATATATGATTAATATTGTCCGTTCACATCGCCATCTTGGTGGGTCCAACCGAAGATTAAAAAAACTTGTTATGGTAATGAGTAAAAATGTGGAAATTAAAGGGTATGCGTGAAAATAGATGCTTGGAGTTGAAGGAGAAGGAAATGTGTACGTGTGTGCAAGTGTAGAGTAATGCTCGTGTTGGCGACGCTTATTCATGATTTTGTTCTTGAATTTAACGGAATATGAACGGTCTGTGTCCACCTTTGACTCTTGTGTGGATCAAACGGTCACTTTTCATCTGATGTTTTCCCAAACGCGCCTGACAAGTGGGTCCTTAGTTGACTTTTGACCTCGTTTTTCAAATATATATCGACGAAAGCATGACGCCATTTTTACCATATAAATCCCACAATTCTCTCAAAGATTAAATATATAAATATTCTTGTTAAGTGTCCCTCATAGACTTGTAATGATGCATGATTACTATTTGCTAATTCTATTTAATTGAAACTAGTCACATGTCAAAATATTTAGCGAGCTAAAAAATAATGATCTTTTTATATTATCTCTTAGGAGTAATTATTAGTTTTCACAGACAAATTAAAGTGGAATATTAATATATTTATAAATAGTACATTTTTATTATTTGAATTTCAAAAAATTTAAAACATGTCATCATAGAATAAGAATATATTTAAAAATTTTAGTTAATCCCAATAATGTGGACGAATGTAATTATCGATAGATTTGACTTCAACGATAAGTTTAAGCTTGTAGAATGGTGCGATGAGAACATTTTTTAAAAATAAAAAATGGTCAATTTTATTCAAATAACAATTTCTTAAAAATTTAAAATGCAACTGAATAAAAGGGATGGATTTATCATTAGACTCATAATAATGAATATACAATGTGTGACCATATATTTTTATTTTGTAAAAACACAATTTCTCAATTTAAGTTCAATATTTGTGAAGTTATATATAACTAAAATTAGTTTTATGATATCAACTTGAGTATGACCTAGCGATTAATACTGCTCGCTCTCTAGTTTCATACTAGGATTCGAGACTCGACACGATATTTAAGTAAGTTGAGTCTAAAGTTAGTTAGTGAAAAATGTAATATTCAAAAGAAAAATAGCCATATGATCAAAATTTATTTAATCAATTATCAAATACTTTAATAAATTGAATTGATATAATACTATATTTATATCTATTTTATTTTCATATTGAATTACAAATAAGTTAATCAAAACATTGAAGCCTTTACCTTCATCCTCTATTCTCAATAACAATCTAGCACAAGAATGAAAAATGAAGCTCAAGATTGCAACTGCAACAAGAATCTCAAACTTAATCTAAAAAAATGTCACTTGTCAAAGCTAATCATTGTAATTGTTTGAGCTAATTAGCAAGGTCTAAGAGTCAAAAGAGTACAAATAAGAGTGTTGAAATTTTAGTCATTTTCTTAGCATTAACAGATTTTGTATGGATCTGACCTAACTTTCTCTCAAGTCTTAGATTCTTCAACGCATGCCTAATGTCAACTCCTTTTGTCTATTTTCTGCAAATTCACATACTTTGACTTCTCCCCCAATTTATAAAATTTTATTTTCCTTTTGTATGTACTTTCATATTCATTTTATACCAGTTTTTTATTTCACCAACCAATTTTTTAATATAAGATGAAATAATTTTGTTAATTACGATATTCTTGAAACAAATACATATCATAAGATCGAGAAACATCGCTCATTCTACTTTTATGGTCAACATACTAAAGAGTCACTCTAGCCTCTAGCAGTGTTATAGATTAAGGGAGATCGCAGCGAGATCGCGAAAATTTTCATATATCCGCGACGATACGGCAAAAATCGCCCCAAATACCGGTCAACTATGGTCAAACCGGATAATTTCAAATTAATTCCGATTTAAAACAATTAATTCCGGTCTAATTTGATTTAAAACAATTAATTACGGTCTAATTCGATTTAAATCAATTAATTTCGATTTAAACCAATTAGTTCTTATCTAATTTAATTAATTTTGGTCTAATTCGATCGGTTTTGTTTCAACACACTTAATCTGGTTTGATATTTATGTTATAAATTATAAATAATAAATATCATCCATTTTCGATATAAATTATAAATTAAATATCATTCATTTAGGTTATGCCTCCGGTCAAATGCATTTAAAAATGATTAAATATCATTCATTTTGTTTTTAATAAATAATCAATATGAATATTTATTTATTTATTACAAAATGCATTCTAACGCGATCTTCGCACGATCTCCCCGAATTTGTTAAATCCCCCCTTTTTTCATTTGGCCGATATATCCCTCGATCCGAAATCCATAACACTGGTCTCTAATAATAACACGATGGTAATTCAATTACAGTCTACTGATTTTGATCAATTATTATTTTTTTGATGATAGATTTAAAATTATTATTCGGGATATGAAATATTAAAATTCAGGTCAAATAATCAGCTATTTGACTGATTAACCAAATAAGTTTGAACAGTCTTGATAGCTAATATATATTTGGATGAATTAATTAACATTATTTCCATTAATCATATTATTTTTTTCTCTGAAATTTGAAAGGTGGTCCATAGAATTCATTCATCCACATGAATTGAAACACGCGATACATCATTATCTTCGCTTTTTTACATGTGTTTTGTATAATCTTGTTTTCCACATGTTAACGTTGTGGTAAGAGTAGTAATTAGTCTTGTTAATACAAAGCTTAATTATTCTCGAAATGATTATGTTGGTCAGCTTCACCATGGTCCATAAATCTAATTAACACAAATTATACGTTGAGCTCGATTTTTAGAATACAAATAAATAATCCACTATCTTATCCTATACTTTTTTTATTATAATACTCACGTGTCCGTGAAGTACACAATTAAGAATTATTGGTCTTACAAATTAATCACTAGAATAATATATGATGAATAAACGTACACCATAGAGATGACTCAAATTAAATGCATAATCTTTATCATATTATATGGTCCCATTTGTAAATTTATTTCTTTTTCAAGCACAAAAGAATTAGTAAAATATTAATATATTACTAATTAATTCGCAGGTTTATCGGAAATGAAACCCGTAACAACCGTTGGATTTAATGGAGAAAAAAAGCAGGATTATTCCAAGACCATGACGTGGCACTCAAATCAAACAGGGCATGCACAGCACACGAATTTATTTATACAAATAAATATAATAAATAAATAAAAGGTAAAGTAAGAGAAAAAAAAAACAAAATTCGAAAATGCTTTGGTCGAATTGTCCAATCACACGTTAATAAAAATGTCAACTTGATTCTTCTCCCCAACCGTTTCATATATAAAATCACATTAACCACACAACCAAAACACAAAAACCATATCAACAACAAAAGAGCAGAGACACAAACCAACGAAGAAGGAAAAAATAAACCAAAACGACGGCGTTTCACGGGATCATGGCGGAGGAGTTCCAGCAGGCCGCCCTGTGCGGCGGCGCGAACTACTTCTGGTGGAACAACACGGCGACGACGCCCACCGCCACTGCTGACGTGGACTCAGCTGGCCTAGTCCTCGACTCGGGTTTCGGGGATTGGAACCAGCAACCTCATAATAATCATTTACCGTAAGTGTGCATATATATGTACACACTTTGAATTTTATGTACATAAAAAGTTTAGTACATGTATATTTTTCTTGAGTTTATGTATAAAATTTAATTTGTATTGATTCAGGCGCGGCGGGGAGGGTAATTTCAATTCCATGTTACAAGAAGACACGACTACATCAATATCTCATAATAATTCGTATTCCGATGATACTAGCTTGTTGAAATCTTTGTTCGAGCCCGATCATCATGTTCAAGATGGATCGTTATCGCTCTTCAACAGCGCGAGGTTGAACGAGATTTCTCCATTTCTGCAACAGCAAGAAGCTAGCTTCAACTTCACCAACAATACACCTTTCTGGAACGCCACCACCGGACCTGCCCTAAGTGACCATAATAATATTATCAACAATAATATTAATGGAGCCAATTTTTTTCCATCTCAATCACAATTCGTCGCTACCGCTCCGAATTCCCCCAAATTATTCTCTACAAATAAGGTATGTTCGTTAATTATATTTTTTTAATAATTAGGGTTTATAAGTTTCGGTCTTTTTATATAATTGTATTATTTATTTAATTAGACAAAAGTGGAAGAGGTTCGAGACTTAACAGCAGTATCGGTGAAGAAAGGAAATAGCAATAACAATATCGACCAACCAACGGTCAAAAGGCCTCGACTCGAAACCCCATCACCCTTGCCCACATTTAAGGTATGTATATACAAGAAAATACATAGATCTTGATGATTTATTTATGTTTTGTTAATTAGTAACAATAAAATATATATTGATGTGTAATTAATTGTGTTAATTTATATATGTATGATTAGGTTCGGAAAGAAAAGCTAGGGGACCGAATCACTGCGCTCCAGCAATTGGTTTCGCCTTTCGGAAAGGTAATGCTATAGTTTTTGGATTTATTATATTTTATCGATCTATCTTTCCACTTTTTTGTTCTACTATTTATATATTACATAAAATCTTTACTTTTATGATGACAAATGTGTGGTAGAATTGTAAAGAAGAATTGGAAATGATTTCATGTGTTTTCTTGTTAATTTCAGACTGATACAGCTTCGGTTCTACACGAGGCTATTGAATACATTAAATTCCTCCATGATCAAGTCAGTGTATGTTTCTTTCTTGTTCAATTTTATATGCATATTCAATTAAGTAATGGAAACCCTAATTTTTCTAAATGAACATGGATCCAATTTCAGGTTTTGAGTACTCCTTACATGAAAATTGGAGCTCCCCTTCAACACCACCAGGTAATTATATTCATATATATATATATACTTGTGTTAGTTTGATAACCTACTTAGTATATAAAATGTTGGATGTGTTTAGAATCGATTACAAATACACTGGGGATTAGTTAATTTAGTAATGTCGCTAATAGGTTAGTGAGTCGGGTTTGGCCCGAGTATATGCCGTATGCTATGTTCATCGAGAAACTTATCGCAACTAATAACTGATCGACAAATCTAAAAAATACAATTCAGTGTCTTTCTATCTGATTATGTTTCGTGTTTATTTGCATATATGTTGGATGTGTTTAGAATCAATTGTGGATACACCAATATTAATTAGTTGATAAGGTGATGTATATATAGCTAATCGGTTAGTGAGTCGGGGCCTAGGGGATAAGCACCTGGCTGGGTATTCATGAGCACAAAAAGACTTCCCGACCCAACGTTATATATGTTATATTTGTAAAGTGATTTGTCGCAACAAATTGTTCGACAAAGCTGAACTCTGTTACAATCTGGTGTCTTTCTGTCTGATTATGTTTCCAGTTTTCTATGTTGATTAGGGTTTTGAGTGTAGTATTATAACTTAACCAAATAATTTAGTCATTGTACCGGTTTTCTCTCTTATAAGATTCAACGCTTATATTTTTGTAGACGTAAAATTACATAAAATTTTAATATTCTGCTTTACACTGCTTTATTTCGATTGCTTGTTTGTTTTCGCACTCAATCCCGATGTGTGATAACAATATACATATGTACAATACGATGAATCATACATAGAGATGTGATCTGATCTATGGGCAATTTGTCAATTATGCAGGCTCCTTCTCATGATCATCATCATCATCATCATCATAAACAAAGAAAAGACACAGAAACAAGAGGAGAAGCTAAGCAAGATCTAAGGAGCCGAGGGCTGTGTCTTGTGCCCATCTCAAGCACATTCCCAGTAGCCAACGAGACCACCTCTGATTTTTGGACCCCAACATTTGGTGCTACTTTCAGGTAGATTAACAAATCAACAATCATGACCTAATAAGCCAGCTACTTAATTATGGTAGCTCTACAAAGCAAGTACTGATATATACAAGAAACAAAAATGAAGAATGTGCAAGTGTGTTCATTGATCTGCTGTACAACTACTGATCATATCTCAGAAGAAGAAGCCAAAAACAAAAGGAAATCATTAGCATGTGTATAGTTTATTGCACTAGTGGTCCATAATCCATTGGATGGAATAATTCTAGTTTTTTTATATCAAATATTGTAACAAAAAAATAATTGTAGTGGTTAATTAGATCCTAATAATTAGATATTGATTAGGAACATATATAGTATACAGGAACATGTGCTAAATTTAGCTCATTAATATTTCTGTTTTCGGATATATATGATCTGAATTTAGCATAACCATGAGGATGAATAAACCTTTCTTGTTCCTGCATTAATTTTGCTTGTCATGTTCTTTCATCTATGTTATGTTTTATCATTCTCAAAATAATTATAATAACAATAATGTAATTTTATGTTATTACTACAATTTTAAGAGTGTAAACAAGCATAATCAAGTATATATTATTAAAATGATGTTCAGTTCACAAAAAATAGTTTGATGACTTGGGCTGGAATAAGATTACGAATTGAACATCTATTTCAACTCTTTAAAAATAATTAAACTTAAATTCACTCGATATAATTCATCTCGTATTGTTGAAGTCTCACATTTAAAAAAAATTGTTGATTGATTTTATCATTTGATGAACATCTTGAAGCATCAAGCATCCACCTATTATTAGCTTATTTAACTTTTTTAGTATACTGGGACTTCGGTAGTATTCACATATGATATTATCATTAAATTAAATAACTATTTTCTAACTCAACTCATTTTTAGAACGGGTTTAACTTTAAATTTGAATTCGTCTTGATCATAATAACCCGAGTCGAGCATTTAACGAGACCACCTCGAACGGCTGGATTTCCTTCCAACCCTAATGATTATACACAGAGAAAGCTGGCAGTGGAACCACTCTTTTTATTTTTATCTACTGTTTGGTGGTAGCTAGTGGGAGCTATCAGCTATGTGGCTGCTTTTAGGGTTTCATTCTCTGTCACTCATTCTATACATATACATATAATAATAATTATCTAAATAAATATACTAAAAATAGATAAAGAACAGCATGCGCGCGTGCAATACACGGGCTTGGCGCGTCGAATAAAACCCATATCATCATCGTCTCTTTCTCTCTGTCATGCACTATATATATATATATTAATGGAAGGTCCTCTCTCGATCTTTCTCTGCTCTCCCATGCCATCACTTGTATGTATTTTCAAGAAACAAAGTTAATTGCGATTGCGTAATCTTAATGACTGCTGCTTAATCGATCATAATTATTATCTCCTTAATCATGCATGTGTCGAGGCTTAATTTGCCAATGTGTATACTATTAATCATAAACTTTCTGTTTTCAAACTTAGTGTACAAGTTTTCCATAACTTTATCGAACATCTTATTTTAATATATATTGGGCACCCGTCTATACATGATTAGCACGTAATCACCATGTTATTAGTTGGTCATGCCAATAAGTAACTAAAAATTAATCTAAAATTTTAATTTGTTTTCAATTATTATTATTATTATTATTATTATTATTATTATTATTATTATTTAAGGATGTTTAATTAGTCTTTAATACACGTAACTTTATATTGAAAACTATTACAATTAGAACGAGAAAGATTCATGCGAAAAATAATAAGTAATTCAAATTGATAATGATAAATAAAAGCACCGAGTTTACATGATTTGTTGAAAATACATTTACAAGTATGAGAGATAAACTTATATTAGCGAGAATCATAATACAATAATCAAAAAATGAATTCGGTCATTACTATTACACTTGACATTAATAATGTTCTAAAAATATGTTAAGTGCTAATCGGACTGATGAGTTTGTGGTGGCTAATCATGAAATAATTGGAACTAAAATCAGGATTAATCATAAAAATTAGAACTGTTAGAAAATAAAATAACAACAAATCGTAATTTAATAGAGCGGCCCAAATTAAATTCAAACCAGATTATCAAACCTCGAACATAAGATACCATTCGTCCAAATTAACCTACTAGTAACGAGATTGACCGTCACAAACTTATTTCAATAACATCTAATAGAAATAATGAGTGATTTATTATTGATTGTGTATTATGATGTACAAGAGACCTCTATTTATAGAGGAATAAGAAACCCTAATACATATGAGAAAAGAAAACCTAATATAGATGGGCTAACCTTAATGGGCCTAAATCCTAATGTGAATATAATTTAACAACCCCCTCAAACTCAATGATGTGAAACAAGAATTGAGTTTGAAGCTTTGATAATATTGATTTATGACGAGGGTTGCGGATGCCGAGGATGTTGTCGAGGTGATGGGGCGAGAATTGCGGATGGAGGATGTCAGATGCGCAGATGTTGATGTCTGATGCCAGATGATACATGATGCCTGACGCCCAATGATGCCTGATGCTTGATGGCTAATGGCGATGACAGATGACGACGGCTGATGCCGGATGCGCTGATTGATGCTCTGCACTCCTCTCACGTGCAATGTCTAGATTACGGGAATTTGGCTTTACAGGATTTCAAATTAGGGATTTCCTGATTATGAGATTCCAGATTACGAGATTTTCGGATTGACAAGTTGATCGGAATGTTTCGTGAGAGGAGCTCGGGAGCGACAGATGCTTGCGTTGGCGATGCAGATCGGCCAAAATGGAGGTGAGAGGCGCTCACGTGCTGGCGGTGAGCTTGTTTGGTCGCAGACTAGATAATATGTGTGGTTGATCTCCATGCGCGGATGGTGGATGTCGGATGCTCATATGTTGTTGTATGATGCTAGATGATGCCTGATGACGATGGTTAATGGCGACGACTGATGGTTGA
This sequence comes from Geranium rotundifolium, assembly GCA_963920655.1. NCBI lineage: Eukaryota > Viridiplantae > Streptophyta > Magnoliopsida > Geraniales > Geraniaceae > Geranium > Geranium rotundifolium. The sequence continues at coordinate 3,434,162 of OY987318.1, forward strand.
TGGTTGACGGCTGACGACTGATGCCGGATACGCTGATGACTGATGCTAGATGCGCTGATAGAAATAATAAGAGATTTATTATTGATTGTGTATTATGAGGTACAAAAGTCTTCTATTTATAGAGGAATAAGATACCCAAATACATATGAGAAAAAAACCTAATATACATGAACTAACCTTAATGAGCCTGATGCGAATATAATTTAATAACAACGAATATAATTCTAATAGCATGTTTTATAAAAATATTTGTATTAAAAGAAGAACACTGTCCATTTCACATTGACGGAGACTCAATTACAATGTAACATGAACATGATACAGAATATGTATCAAAACAAAAGAATCTATGTGAAATATGCCATGACTAATATTGGTTGTTTGATGAAGAAGCTTACTAGTATTGAAGAATCCAAATGACAAGTGAGTAGTCATGAAAAAGAAACAACTTTAATACTCTTGGAAAATACATATCATTGATTGGTATCTCTTGAAGGCTGCTTTAATTTATGTACCCTCTTTTGATTGATGGATTGATGGGGCATTATATATATAGCATACCCTCAACCATAGGGATGGGTGGTGGTAGCTTGGTCTTTGAGTACAATACACCCACAAATTTTGGAGCCTATTGTTGGGAATTATACCAAAAACAGAAGCATAAAATTGATCAACTTTAAAAAAGAAAAGCATACAAGCATCATTGTGTTGTGATCTTAATAAAGTAAGGTGTTTCCAATCATATATAATCTGTGTATGTAGAGGTGTATACAGAGGTGTAATCTATTGTGCTATTTTTTCAACATTAAGTAAATTATTAATCAAACTTTAATCAACTATGTGCCCAAACAGTTCGAATACTGATAAATGAGAATTTTTCTTTAAATATTGATAAAGGGGTTAAAAAATTGATAATACGGTTTTTTGAAGGTCGGTCAAGAACATGAGGTGAGGTTTTCTTGATTCCCTGATAATAAATAATTATGATCCCAAAATACAATTTCCAATATTTGTTTATATAATAATTTATTATAATATAGGGATAATTCTAGTTCACTATGGTGAGTTATGACACATTTGCATGTCAATACGGTGAACATATTAATGTGTCACTTCAATACGGGAACTATTTTTAAGTGTCACTATTTATAACGCCCTTGTATTAAAATTTTAAAATAAACCTAAAAAATATATTTTAAACTTTTTTTTCAAAAAAAATATTTTTTATGAAATAAATAATTAAAAACTGATTCCAATATTATTACTTTTTTTTTAAAAAAAACATTAAAATACAAAAACGAATTCGAACAATGTTTTTCATTTTAAATATTTTTTATAAAAAATAAAATAAATAAAAAATATTCAAATAAGTTTTTATTATTTATTTCACAAAAAAATATTATTTTAAAAAAAATTAAATAAATAATATATTTTTAATTTTTTTAAATAAAAGGATATTTTCGAAATTTAGTAAAATTTGAAAGTTGAGCAGTACATCACACGTAAAAATAGTTTCCTAATCACCTTATGGTTGCATCTCTTCCTACAAACTATAGACCCATATTCTTGGGGACATGTAATGGGCCAAGTGCACTGGTCTTGGAAGTAATGGCCCAAGAAGTTTGTAAAAAGATTAATAAAATAAAACGCGCCAGGTAGGGGTCGAACCTACGACTTTCTGCTTAGGAAACAGACGCTCTATCCACTGAGCTACAGGCGCTTTATGACATTCCTTACACAAAACAAATATAAAACTCAAAATATTTCTCTCATGAGAGGCCAAAACAAATGAGTGAATCCATTACCCAAATTAACTAAAACAAAGCACAAATCTTATTGTCCATAAGAACATGGAGGGTGTGAAACAACATTTAAGGAACAACCAAATGACAAACAAATAGAGAACAATGAAGTATAGGAAAAACCAAGTTCAATCAAGCAGACGGTCCTTTCAGTTTCTTGGCGATCCCGGCGATGTACTTGCCCTGATGGAAAGCCTGAGCCAGCTCGAGCTCGGAAGGCTGTCTCGAGCCATCTCCAGCGAACGTCCCGGCCCCATACGGGCTTCCACCCTTCACCTTCTCCATTTCGAACATGCCAGCGCCAAATGTGTATCCAATGGGCACGTAGATCATTCCATGGTGAACGAGTTGAGTAATGGCCGTCAAGCTGCATCGTTTTTACTTTTAAGTATATGATGCTAAATTATAGTTTTTTTGCGGGATTGGGGAAGGGAAACTCACGCGGTAGTCTCTTGTCCGCCTCCTTGGGAGCCGGTGCTGTAGAAGATTCCTGCAGGTTTCCCGGCGAGCTGTTGCGTTCTCCACAGACCGCCAGTTCCATCCAAGAATGCTTTGAATTGTGCGGACATCATCCCGAATCTGGTGGGGAAACCGAGGATGAGGCCATCAGCCTCGGCGAGCTCATTGGGAGTGATGATGGGCACATCACTCTTTGGTGGCGCGCTCATCTTCCCGAGAACCTCTTCTGGCAGAGTTTCAGGTACCTGCCAAATTGACGAATACTTTCAAATTCAATCACGACTTTCACAAATTCGTTTCCTTGGAAAACTATACCTATTAGTACTAAATCCCACATTTGAAATCATAAATTGGCATATTACGACAAGCAACTAATAGCAGCACCCTCAGACCAAAAGCTTTGGGTGAAGTGGCCAAGACCACATGTAGTTGTTTGATCCAATCCCCACTCTGGGGTATTTTTTTTATGATAATAGTTGTTGAAAAAAAACACATTTTTTCACTCTAAATGTGCTGAACTGTCACTCGAGTAAGTGTCAGACGGCAAATAACAAACTCACTCAAGCCTCTAAATTATACGTACCAATATAGTGTAGATGCAGCCACACTCATATCTCAGAAATTTCTTGTACTTAAAGCATAAAAGATAAGGGAATATACTATTTCTCAACTTTCATTGTGTAAACAAGATGAGAAAAAGACATTAACCTGCCATAGTTTTGCTTCAACCCCTTCTACAGATTCGGCTCCTTTCTTTATCTCTTCGGCCAGCTTCTCAACATGGCCATACATAGAATAGTAGCTGTAACGGGCATTATCAATCTTCAGTCAGTATATACCAATGATACACAAAACATAAAGTATCTGAATTTTTGTTGAAACATGGATAAATATTTAAATACATGATAATGAAATGATAAAAGCCTGATCACAAACGGCAAAGTTTAAAGATAAAATCGAATACCAAGAATATGTGGTCTAACCACCAATAAACAGTATAAGTTGGCACTAAACATTCACTGACTAAATATTCATTTTCTCGTTCAGATAAGGAATAAAAGGGAGAGTTAATAATATTTAAGCTTTTAGAAATTGCCATGGACTACAAAGTAGAAATTAAAAAATTGAATAATGATTGATTTTGGGACCCAATGGCTATAATGTGTCTAAATAATGATTTCCAAAGGTAGGCCAAGTTCCACAATCACTTTTTCTTGTCTTGTTGACTATTCACAACAAATGTGCAAAACCTTACTCCACGACTTTGTTGCATTAACTCACATATACGAGAAACTAAGCATTAAAAACTGTCATAAAGCTTAAAGGTATCAGCATACACTAGCAGAAACCGAAATGCATTACCAGATTAACTTTGATAGTGAAATGACACATAGACGACACAAAATTCAACAAAATAACATTACATGGTTCAGAAGATTAGAATATGTCAAGAAAAGTATACGAACTCAACCATCCACATGACTAGGCTGTAGACTTAGCATTAGTTGCAATAAACTGATAATCCCGACTAACTGAATAAAGACTTGGAAGACTCAAGATCTTGTTTCTCTCTTTAAGTTGGTTCCTTATTGGAAATGTCCCATAAAAGTCAACTCCCCAAATAACAGGAAGAAAATGAGTTGGGTATTTCAGGAAATACTTACAGCAACCAGATCTCAATCAAGCAAACAGACCCATTATTCATCAAACAATACAAATCCTCTTCAAATCCTAATTTTCCCTTTACAAAGCAGTGATTATCAATTCAGGTCATTCAAACACACAAATTCAACCATATAACACTCATCAGAACCAATTTTCTCTAGCTCTCCACTACACCATCACTCCCCCAAGTAAGCAATCAACTAAAATACCTATCTTTATCTCAAACTAGACAAACCCATCACACAATCTACATAAAAAACCTGTCTTTATCTCAATATAGACAAACCCAATACACAATGAAACGAAATTTGATGAAAATGCTCAACAAAATAGAAACCCGGATAGAAAACAGATCAACCTGAAAAGGGTAAGAGAGAGGAAGGGAGAGAGTGATGCTTACACAACATAGACTTTAGTGGCCATTGATGGGGACTCTGTTGCTCTGTATGTGATTGATTTGAATGACGAATGAAGAAGACGCTGAAAGTGGGTTGAGTTGAGGAGGGACAGAGAGAGAGGACCCTTTATTTATAGTGCCTATTGGCTACAGAGAATATAAACTAAATAAAAAGGGAAAGAAATTGATATTGAAATTGGCAGATCTGGAATATGTGAAATGAATTAGGCTGATGTTGTTTGATGTCACAACATTTTATAAATTATTGTATTTTTTATTAGCAAATTATATCAAAATTTAAACTCCAAAATTTAATGAAATAAGACATCACAAAATTTGTGATCTGCTAAAAGTTTTGTATTAATAATAGGGAGAATGTAAATTTTTTTAATTTAGTTTAATCACAGATGTAATTTTAAAAAGCAAACAAATAAATTTAGAATGGAAATATTTGTCTTTTTGGATGTTATTTACAAAATTAACATGATTCTAAAATTATTATTTTCCTTACATGTAAAATGGTAATTTGTATTTTTATATTAATTTATGATAAAATTGTATTAGCATATTTGTTCGTACACAGAAAATCTCGAATGTAGGTTTCAAGAGAAAAAATCTCAAATGTCTATAACTATAAGTAAATGGATCAAGTTCATGTATTTTAATCCAAAAACTGGTCATGAATCAATGTATCATTTTCTTATTTGAAGGTAAAAACAAATTTTATTAATTAAATAATAATTAACTCGGCATTAATCGAACATTTAAAGTTACATATAGTAGGACATACTCCTTGTCATAATCCTAGCTAGCTACTATTAGTTAAAACAAATTTGGCCAATTCAATTCGTGAGTCATTTGATTACGAGGAAAATAAAAAAACACATGTTTCGATAGTGGATAATACGCAACACCGTTCGCTAATGATTTTTCCAAAGTTGTTCAGCTCGACCCGTTTAGCATCATGTAGAGCCACAACCTCCACCTCATACGAATGGAGAAACACCGTGATCCCGCTGCAGAATGTTTTACATAAGTATTCATGATAATCCCGGAGACCAATCGACTCGAATCAGTTAGCGTCATGCAGAGCCACGATCTCCACCTCATACTGATGGAGAAACCTCGTGATCTTGTTGCAGACTGCCTTGAACCAGTTTCCTCAATCAACCTTGAGATCAATATGGGCATTGCGTCCCAGCTCATTGGGTTTAATTGGATCAACCATCGACACCAGGGACTCCCCGTTTTCTTCTAGTACTGATCCCAATAGGACACCCAAGTGAAGCATTGAAGTTTAAGCAAGTCGAAGCCCCCTACTTCGGTATGCTTGCATGAATCTGCCCAACGACGCTAGATAATTTCGGTTCCCTCCCAGTACCGATCTACCAACGGTTCTCAAGTCTCAACCCGTCCCGACTCAAATCCCATCTCCGACTTCGACCCCCTCCTCTTCCTCAACTCCACCTCCTTACTCGACTCCATCTTCTTCCCGCTCTGCCTCGCGCCTATACCTCCCGAACCAGACGTCATCGGTCGGAACCAACCTCGCCCTAGCCTCGCGGATCGAATCTGAGCGCCTCCCTCCCAAACACAGACCAAATCGTAGCTCGTCAATTGATACTTTTCGCCCCCTTCAACAGACGTCCCTGCGCCTACGCCTCACCACTCAGGAAATTTTCCAAACCGATCCCTTATAAATGTTGCTGCCGCAAAATCCTATTAATTTGGTGAGAAATCTTAATCGCTGTTGACGAAGCGTACATGCCACCTCATCATTTTTTTATTTCTTGATATAATTTATTTGCTATTCTTCGTTTATTTTCTCAATAGCCGCCGGCACAATTTTATATGTAGAGTTAGTAAGATATAAATATTTAATATCATAAAAATTAAGGTTACATCTGAACCACCTCCCCTAATTAAAGAATCTTCAAATTTGGAGGATTGGAAGAAGCAAAACCCAGCAAATTCCATGTGCCAGCTCTGACCAATATATTTATTTAATCCAATTCAAGAAATGACTTTTTCACATGCATCATATATACTGTCTTAGAATAAATATAAATAGAGTAACAGTTATATACGAAACATGTGAATTGTTTAAACTACCTGAACAAATAGAACTATTGTGTTGAGAGTTAATTTTACATTGAGTGTGAAATTTTTACGACCCGACAAATACTAGTTTAGGCTGCTCTATATTGAAGTGTATCTCAATATAAATATACACTTCTTAGTCGAAAATTGCAAATATACACGAAAAGTCAAGCACCTACAAGAGTGTGCATGACTTTTATTCTAGAAAAGTCAAGAAGCAACTGTTTATAATAGAATGTTAATTAAGACTCAGTTAACTTTTTTTCTTTGAATTAGAGACTCAATTAACTTAAAGATGTGTATATTGAAGCATAAATTAAGAATTGTCAATTACCATATTGTCTTATTATAATACAATTTGTTCTTCATTGACCCATAAACAAATGCACAATGTCAATTTCTATCTAGCAGCATCCTCCAAGGTGTGCTATTATGAATATGATGATTTGAGCAAAACCTCATAATGATGCAATACAATATTCACAGTTCTAAAAATTGGTTTAGCTTGTGATTTCACATAATCAATTGGTTTAAATTGATTAGACGAGTTTAGAAGAATTTAGGGAAATTTTTTCATAATAGTAATACCAAAATCTTAAAATTTTAAGGACATAACATGAATGTAATAAATATTGAAAAAAAATATTTTATATTTTAAAAACTTTTTTTACTACGGAGAGCCTGGGCAGCGACAAAACTCTCGGGAGGATCCTCGAGAGCAGATCAACTGGTGAGAGTATCCCCGAGAGTATGGATCCCTCCAAATATGAGAAGATTAAAGGTAAACGTTGATGGGGGAATAGATGCAGAAAGAGGGTACTGGACCATAGGGTTTGTCAATAGGGATTCAGAGAGTCGAGTTGTGGGATCCCTTTGTAAACGTTTTTCGAGTAATTTCCATTCCGAAGAGGTGGAGGCCGTAGGCGTCGGAGAAGGTTTATCAAGGACAAAAGGGAAAAACTGGACGGATGTGGTGTTTGAAACTGATGGAAACAAGGAAGAAGCATGTTTGGGGACATCATCTGTGACTGTAAGCGCATTCTTTTTGGTCTAGGGTTAAATTTCTCTATAGCTTTTGCTCGTTGTTCCTGTAATAAAGTGACTCACTAATTGGTCAAGTTTGTTTTAAGTTTTAACTAACACTAGCTGAGATTATGGTGAGAGTCTGTCTCACCATCTGTAGCTTTAGCTGTCCGGCTAAATGCCGAGTTAGTTGCTATTTTATAAATAAAATTTGTTTTACTTTCAAAAACTTTTATATGATATAATTCAATTTTCTAATTATATATAATAATTATTTATTTAATAGATCATGGAGATACAAATCAGAATAGTTTCCAATCTGTCTCTGGAGCGTCTTTTAAAACTTGAGTGTTCATCAACTAATTAAAATCGAAGTTCTTACGGCAAGCCAAAAACATGATGATGATGACCATAACAAGCATAAACATGAGAGAGATCTGTGATTGAAACCAAATTTTGTTGTTGCTTGTCTCGGAGCGTGCTGCTTCTCTTCTCTTTCCTTTGGGCACAAAAAACCTAAACTACCATGCAATGATCATACTATTAAGGGGTAATTTTATTTAGGTCATCAGTAGTTTTACTTAGGTCATTAAAAACTTAATTTACTCTGTGAGGTCACCAAAAACATATATAGTCTCACTGTCATAACTTATGTTAGTTTTTTGCGTTATCTCGTTCATGTACACGACGCGTGACCATAATTTTTCTATTAGTGGCCAAACTACTCCTAATTAGGTCTCAGAAACTCTCATATGAAACCTTTGATATTAAGTGCAACACGTGAATATTAGAAAACAGTGCCGATGTGTTAGTAAGGACAACATACCTCTATATATGGTACATCTTTACTATTCAAATAAGGATAGTGATGAGATCATAATTTATGTATCCGACCGAGTCAAATTTCTTTATTTTAACCTCATCTTGTCTTGAATTTATAGATTTTAATAAATAATATAGTATTACTTTGATCTCTCGGTTGCTTCAAGATGATTTTAGGTGAAAACGGGTTGAAAAAGAGACAAAATGGAGCTAAAACGCAAAATTTGCGAATATGGAACATGTTGCTGGGTGAGCCTGTCGGGTCCAACCCGACAGTTTGGTGCTAACTCGGCAACCTGATTGATTCGCATGGAAGAGAACGGAGGTCACCCAGGCATGTGGAGAAGGGTGTTGGGTTTCACCCGGTAGGTTTGTGCTAACCTGACAAGTTGTGCTCTCCGAGGCACACAAGCTTCGACACCCGACATGCTATTTTTAGCCATTATGAAATGAAGGATGCAGAGAAAGGGGAATTGCGATTCAAGGAGAGAAGGAGAAGAAAAGTGGTTCCATGGTCTCAAGTGAAGCATATTCATCAATTTCGAGGTTAGAAGTAGTGAATTCTAGTGTATTTAGGGTTTAATTGAGTTTTGATTGTAAGAACCAACTTGTAGAGTCGAAACGTGCCGCGAGAACGACACGAATCAACACAAGTAATATAGGGAAAGCAATTTAACTCCAGTCATTTTTCCTCGGGGATTAACAAAAGGCTTGGTGTTGTTTATCATGTGATATTGTATTGAAATGTGTAAACTATTTTCTAACTCTTTTTGCCTTTTTGTAAGATACGAGTAACTAATTCTATTTAACGGATTGTAGTGTAAGCAATGTTTTAAAGATCAAAATAACTAATATATCAAGCTACAAAGGATTAGGAGACTATGCCTAAGGGTTGAAAAGACCATAAGAGTTTTGACAACAGACAACACCTTCACATTATAGCAAATAGAAATTGGTTTTTCCTTATCTTTATCTCCTTCCGGACCACTCTTAGCTTCAAGAGTCTCTAAATCTTGTCCTACATTCTCAAGGTCACGCCTTTCTACTTTCACCTTCTTGCACTTAGGCCCGGCTTCTCATCGAGCGAGGATATTCGGAAAGTGAGTGACTCTTCCCCGATGGTCATTTTCAACTCTCCCCTCTTAACACTTATGCATGTGTCGGTTGTGACTAAAAAGGGTCTGCCCAAAATAAGATTCACTTCTTTGCTTGTTTTGTAGTCATGGATCACAAAATCCGTAGGCACAATCAACTTTCCCACCTTGCCATGCACATTCTCCACGACACCTTTGGGATCCACCACCGAATTATCGGTAAGTTGTATCGCTAACGGAGTCTCTTTCATACCGTTCATTCCCAATTCTTCATATAAGGCTAGAGACATCACATTAACTCCAGCGCCTAGGTCACATAAGGCTTTACGATATGTAAATCCTAATCCGATTGGCACAATAAAGCTTCTGGAGTCCTTTGCTTTCTTGGGAAGAGAACTTAGCAGTAAAGTGATGCAGCGTGTGTGGTTAGGAAGAATTCTTTATCAAAAATTCGTTGATTCTTACGAATACCGAAGATGATAGATTTGAGGGAAATATCGATTTTTTTATTAAACTTCAAAAACTAAATAACATAAACGTATGACAGTGCTTAAATAGCCAAAACCTAATTGCAGAAAAGGAAATACTAAACTTATTGAAAAAAGAAAATAAATTATAAAAATTGTCAAGTGTTCGGAACTTAGGAAATTGCAATTTTGACCCCCAAGAACGTCGTTTCTGCCCAGAAAACACTAGTCATTTGTCGAAATCCGACACTTTCCTGATTTGCACTGCATCATAAAGCACTTGCCTCGGGGCTCATGCTCACCATATTCCCTTCATGAGCTTTAATTCTCAATTCGCCAAGTTCATTGAAAACTTCTTATAGCTCCGGTTTCCTCTCCACTTTTTTCATGAGTGGAGTATTAATGTCAACTTTCATCAAATCTCGTAAGCAAACACGAGTATTTCTAGCATCCTTGCTCTCTTCTATCCTTTGGGGGAATAGACGAATGAGCTTAGGCTTCCATACTTCAATGATGGGCTCGTTCTCCACTAGACTCATAGGCATAGCCTTCTCTTCACTTTCCCCAAGAAATATTGCACTCACTTGTCTTTTACCATTATCCCAAGGAACCTCGGTGTTACTTAGGTGAGTCCCAACCGGTCTTGGTGCACTTCCTTCATTCAATCGGGTCTCAATATTCTTGATCCCTTGTCTTAATTCCTTATTGATGGTCGTTTGAGTTTTCATAAACGCCATGAGTGTTTCTTTCAACGACTCGTTTCCAACCGACGTGGAGGTTTGATTAATCTTCCGTCTATCGTAACTTTCCCGGCCATTGTTGTTCGACCCGTTATAATTCCCACCTTGTGGAGTACCTCCATAAACTCTATCATAACCACCCCTTCCACCTTGATTGTTGTTTTGTGATGAGCGGTTGTTGTTGTTGTTGTTACCATGCCCGGGATTACTACCACCGGGATAAGGCGATGTCGGCCTTCGGTCTTGGAATCCACCATTTTGCCTTTGGTTCGGACCACCTCCGAACCCTCCTCAGTTGTTATTGTAGTTCATACGTTTCACATCTACTTGCGGGCCCGAGCCTTGTACTAAGCCTTCTTGCATCATCTTTAACAAATTATTCATATTTTCCGATAATCTCTTCGTTGTTTCCCTCTCTTCATTCCCATTTGAGAACGATGCTACTTGCCTCGAGTCTCTCCCTCCACCATCATTCCATTGGTAGCTATTGAGTGCGGATTTTTCTACGATATCATACTCTTTCTGGGGGAAACGAAAGCAAAGCTCCTCCTCATGCGACGTTAATCGCGATTTGGGACGCTTGTGACAACCCACCGAAAAATATTTCATTTAGCACCACATCATTGATTTGGTGATCGGGGCACCGTCTCAACATAGACTTGAATCTTTCCCATATCTCACCCAATGTGTCACCGTCCAATTGCATGTAGTTGTAAATATTCTTCCTCAACTCCGCGCTCCTCCTTGGTGGAACATACTTTGCTAGGAAGAGACGCTCTAGCTCTCCCCAATTGTGTTTGTCTCGTGAGTCCAGCGCCATATACCACTCCTTGACGGAACTCCCTAATGAAAATGGAAAGAGCATACACTTTACCACCTCGATTGGTGGCCTCTCGCCGTTGTCTCTACCATATGGTCAAACATTCTTAGATGGTAATGCGCCTCGTCACCGTCCCCTTTGAATTGGGGGTTGGTTTGGAGAACGCTAAGAATCATGGGCCGAAGCTCGAAATTGTCCATTCGGTACAATTGCTCTTCTCTTCCCCCATATATTGGAGGTTGGGGACGATGACGGTGCTCTCGCTCCCCATGATGTTGTTGTTAAGTGCGAGGAGTGTTGAATCCGTCTTCTCGTTCATCCACAAAATCATCCTCTAATCGATCCCTTCGAGTATCAAATTTCTCTCTACCACACTCACTTCTCGCGTCATCTCGAGCCACCGGGCTCCCATGATTCCCTCTACCCGAAGATTGTGCCATATCCGCCATAGATTGAGGTCGCTTGTTCAATGCCTTGTTCCTCCGAAAAATGATTCGGTTTCCGTTTTCAATTCCTACGAACAAACGAACGAACGTATCAGACACTTTTTAAAACCAAATCACAATTCAAAACAAAACCATCGCCGATTAATCCCCGGCAACGGCGCCAACTTGTAAAGCTGAAACGTGCCGCGAGAACGACACGAATTAACACAAGTAATATAAGAAAAGAAATTTAACCCCAGTCAATTTTATTCGAGGATTAACAAAGGGCTTGGTGTTGTTTATCGCGTGATATTGTTTTGAAACGGGTAAACTATATCTCTATAATACTTAAATTATAAATATTGTTATGAGTTATTATCAGCAATTATTATATCTTAGCTTAAAATCTTAATCCAGTCCTCAAGCAATTGGCTTTTTCATTCCCTTTTTACGCGTTAAATCCTTTTCTGATTCAGCCATTCTCGGCACTAATTAATTCTGCACTTATTCATTTTCAAAAGTTGATATCGTCAAATAATCACATATTGCATTGTTGTTGACAGAGGTATATGGGTCCGATCCACTTCTTGCGTGTTGGTTAGGTCAAGAATGAACTATCCTTATTTATCAGCTGATTAAATACACTTTATCATCAAATTAATAATTATACTTAAGAGTATGCACAAATAAGGGTGTGTGAGCGGACCGAATCGAGTCCTAATTTATCATATTTTAGTCCGGCTCTTGAAATAAAATGTTTGGCTCTAACGTGCTTATACATCTAACTAAACTCGTGTTCAACTAGTTGAAATTAATATTGAATAAAATATATTCTATTGAATAATAAATTGCTTGTATTGACTCGATTCATTTTGAGTAGTTTTATATCAAATATTCATTAACAATTAAAAATGTGTTAGTAAATATATGATTAATAAAAAAACTAAACAAGTCGACCGTGAGTTTATCAAGTATTGGAAACAAACTCAAATTTAATCATTTATGAAATGAGTCAAACTTTACCCTTGAATTCGACTGAACTTATAACCAGGTTAACCAATATAAATTACATTGCATATGTTATTAAAACTTAGTTAATATTAGTATTAATATACATTCTAACATTTATGTGACACAATATGTGCCATCTAAGTTATGCGAAAAGTACATGAATTTCACTTTTTATAATAACATAAATATCTTTTAGAATAAAATAATGAATAAATTTACTAATCATATTTAAGTAACTGACGAGAAAAGATGTACTAACTTACTTATTGATGTCTTGTTAGTGAACTTACGAATTAAATGATTAAAGTTATCTTTGTTGAAAAAAAACAAGTATCTGATCGGATCAATCAAATTAATTAAAAATAGAGTTGTCGACTGACAGATTCTCATCAGTGCCATGTTTTGATGCGCGCGAAAAAGTCCAGTACGCGGTGAAGCAAAGAAAACATTGTCAAAAACCGTTGTGCATCACTTATGATACATGATAATGATATAAACCAATCGATGGTGTGATGTGAGAGACATCACAAGTCACAATTAAAATAAATATATTTACTATATTACTAACATCATCAACCCCAAACCGAAAAAAAAAAACCACGCAAATATCTTTATATAAAAGCTACACATGATATCTGTCGTTACTTCGTAATTGAATAGTACGAAGATGACCCTTTAATTCATATTGTAATTGGGATGCACAACACATGATCAAGTTATAGATATTGGAACCTTCAATAAAATGAAAAACTCGTTGGTAATATGTTCATATATTATAAGTTTCGTACCTTAATAGAAAATCATTGTTGTTGGAATTGTTTTGTTTTCTTCATCTTCTTCTTGATCCTGCTCCCATCTTTACTGCTACAACCACATAAGCCTTGTCTTTGATTTCATCCACATACGTAAAATACGCACGTCGCCGGCTCTTCTTTACCAAAAGAACTCCAACAACTGCCCAAAACCCTATCGCATAGCCGACCATCACAACTACATAAAAACACAGTTTCTCTGAATTCATCTCCTTGTCTTCAATACTACCATCTCCACTATAGCCATTAGAGAGGGGTCCTTTGATTAGATTGTGAAAGATATCTAACAAATAAAGGAAGGGCTTGTCCTCAAAAAGCCATAGTGGAAACGTATCTGAGATGCTTGTGTTGGAAAGATCTTGTACGCAAAATTGGTTTTGTGTTCGAAGCCATGCCCGAAACAATCTTGTCTCAAATTTGCAAGACCTCAGTCTAATAGAACCAAGTTGAAAAGGAGGTGGAGTTTTATGCGATGGTTGTTACCCATTACAAGACTGATCAAAGACGAGAGGTTAGCAAGGTGATACTATGAAGAAACTACACCTTCTAAGACATTGGAATCAATACACAACCATCTTAGGTTTACAAGTTGTCCCAGAGACTCTGGAACTACCCCGTGCAATTGATTATAGGACAAATCTAACCTTATCAAATTGGACAATCGTCCTAAAGATGTAGAAATTGTCTCATTCAACTTGTTGAAAGACATATCTAATTCTATTAAGAATGACAATCTCCAAAGCAATGTCAGTATGATCCCACTAAATTGATTACTTGATAGATTTAAAGAACTCAAAGGCGTCAAACTCCCAATTGATGTTGGTATGATCCCACTGAGTCAATTCATAGACAAACGTCATTACCCTTAATTTTTTTTACATTTGTATCTCAAATAGTACCAATATCTATTTTCAAGTCAACAAATTCATTTGTTGATTCACATTCATTAAATTGTGATGTAGACTCACAACCACACTAGCTAGTTATGATAGTAATAATTTTTTCTTAATTCATTTTAATCCTGTGAAAAGAAGACCTGAGTGAAGGAGAGAAAGACCAATTAATGTTAAAGAATCCTTGTACAAGTTTGGGTAAATAAAATTTCAGCTGAAAAGATGGGGAAAGAGCTTTTTAGGTGATCAGCCAAATGACCTATAAGCAATGTGATAATGGCGTTTGATGTTCACGGAGGGTACATAATCTTCACTTTTGTGGAACAATTTGTTGCAACAACGCTTGTTAACACAATTCAACGGGATATCAAACCAAGTGTTGTTTTCACCAAATCAGTACATGTTTGGAATCACATCGCAAACATATAATCTCAATGTGGTGGTTTTGTCGAACAATTTTTCGTGACAAATTTTTTAACAAACAAAACATATCGTTGAGTCAGGAGCTATCTCGCGCCCCAGAGCCATATGTTTTGCCTCTGGGTACCGACTTGTGAAAGAGATCCAAGGTCTGAAGGAAGGACTTGTCTTCAAGAGTTTGATGAGATGGTTGTTGCTCATTCTAAGAATTTCCAAAGACAAGAGATTAACAAGATGATACTCTGATGAAACTATACCTTCCAACATATTAGAATCAAGACACAATCGTCATAGGTTTACAAGCTGTCCCAGAGACCCCGGAACAATCCCATGCAACTGATTATTGGACAAATCTAACCTTTTCAAATTTGACAACAGTCCTAAAGATGTAGAAATTGTCCCATTCAACTTGTTATAAGACAGATCCAAATTTGTCAAGGATAACAATCTCCCAAGCGACGATGGTCCATTGAACTGGTTGTCAGATAGATCTAAGGAATTCAAAGACGTCAATCGTCCAAGTGATGTTGCTACGGTCCCACTGAATTGATTGGTAGACAGATCTAACGACTCTAGATTAGATAAATTTCTTAAGATGTACCATATCCCACAGTTGGGACTCTCCAACTCATCATAAGCAAGATGCAGGGATTCAAGGTTCTTGAAATTACCCAACCAGAGTGGAACCGAAGGAACACGAAGGAATGTAAGGTTTTGGAGAGAATCAGGTACTTGACCATAAAAGAAGTTAAAAGAGAGGTCCAAGTAGTGAAGAGAGGGTGGAAGAAATGTTGAATTGATGAAGGGATGAGTAGTGAACAAATGGGTATTGTTGAGTCTACAACCCCAAAAGCCTAAATGTGAAATTAAATTTGTCTTGCAGACTCAGAACCACTATGAATAAGACTTGAGTGAAGGAAGAAACAGTATTAACAAGTTTTGGGTAGCAAAAAGACACAAGTTAGAGCTACAAATGCATCTCTTTATTTCTATCAATTCTTTTCTGTAATGTTAAGAATCTTGTTACATATTTGGGATAAATACATTCATATATGGTGACTTTATAAGTCATTTCAGCAAGCTGATTTATTGCATTTTTGCACAAGTTAGCTGCACCCATAAGCAATGTAAGAATTAGGGAAATAGACACGTAACTATATTTGACTAACGACCTTTCTCACTCATATTCACACAAAAAAAATTCAAATTTGAGAGATTTAAATTATTTTATATTTTAGGAAATTAGCATCAGATTCAGTCTTCAACTATGCATCCTGTTAGGCTCTTTAAAACTTCATATTCTTCATGCTTGTTAGATTTCAAAATGGCTAAAATAAGAAAATATGTGTACAACTGATAAGAATAAAAATCGAATCCTTAAATACTTGAAAACGGGTTGAATCCAACAAAATGAAATGCGAAGCCTATTGCTCACAGGCACAGCAATAGGTTACAATGCGAAGCCTAACATGACATGAAGCCTTCACAAGTCTAGTAAACAAAATAAGTATCCAATCCAGAGCAGTATACCATAACTCATTATCTCAAGTATCAAACATGCCAAGAACTCTACTACAAGTTAGTAATGCATTCTGTTTCCCTTATGAGCAGATGTAACAATCGAATCATAAATCACGATGAAAAGCTCATTATAACAAATCGAGGACAAACAAATCAAGTCAAGTAACAATAGTACCCTCATTATCACATATTAACCCATCAAGTGTCATATAAGTGAAATTCAGTTAACAATTTTACTCCTCTAGCAGTTCAACGAACCAATTCCAAAACTTCTCAATCGAAACCCGCTTATATTACCATGCGTATTGAAATATACAACATACAGAACAAACAGAGACAACATATTGTCCACCAAAACCTAATCTTTCATTCTGTACACAAAACAAAAAAAACAACAGAGCTCAAAAGATTAGGAACTAAACTTATCTAAAATGTCAGCTCGTAATCCACATTTTCGAGCATCCTTGAGCCTTTAATATTTCAGGAAAATTCCAGTATACCATAAAAACACAAAAAATTCTGAACTAAAATCCTATATCATTTGCTCTTTGACACCACCCTCACTCGAGGCATTTCAAAAGAGTTCTGTTTAGTTTGACGAAAAACTTACCGAGAAACATGAAACAATTATTTCTGTTCAAAAGAAACTAATGCCCATATAATGCTTGTAATCTTCATCGGTACCAAGTAGTATAACACATAACTCGAGTATTAAACACGTCAAGAACTCTACTACAAGTTCATCATGCATTCGGTTCCCCTTATGAGTAGATGTCACAATAGAATCATAAATCACGATGAGAAGCTCACTATAACAAATCGAGGATCAAACAAATTACGTCAAGTAGCAAAGGAAGTGATGTGTATGGCTAAAACGTAATCAAAATCGATTCTTTCATCTGAACACCATACACAAATGCACAATAGAACCCTTGTTATCGCATATTAACACATCAAATGTCATATACGGGACATAAGAAATGAAATTCAACCGGCATTTCTACTCTTGCAGCTATATGAACCAATTCCAATCGAAACCGCTTATATTACCATGCTTATTAAAATATACAACATACAGAACAAACAGAGACAACATATTTTCCACCAAAACCTAATCTTTCATTCTGTACACAAAACAAAAAACAAGAACTCACCTCCACACAGGACAGCGATTCTCCCCCGAAAAAGACCAGTTATTTTTTCCACCATCGAAAACGCACTCCTCAGCTACTTCCTTCCCGTCTCATCCCGACGAGTGGCTACACTGAAGAGCCTGAATCAACCCGGAAGCGTTTCTCCTGATCTTCTCATTGTCATCCTCCAACAACCCCACACAAATCTCCAAAACCCCTTGTTCACGCGCCTGGATCCCCATTTCCTCGTTGAAGCAACACAACGAGCTCAACGTCAAGAGACTGTATTGAACTCCCCTCGAGCTCCCATTCCTCAAGATTCTGATCAGAACCTGTAAGCAATTGCAACCACTGAGCCTCCCCATCTCCTCTCTACCTTCTTTGGATTTAGCCAGCAGGCCCAGAACCTCCACGGCCCGGTCAAGCCCCGAATCGGCGGCCCTGACCAGCACCGGCACCGCCCCGCACTCAACCGCCCTCCGGCGGTTCTCCGGGAACGACGAGCAGAGAGCGTAGAGCGCCGTCGCCGCCTCCTTCCTCTCCCTCCCCTTGCCGTCCCTCAGGAGCGACACCAGCGCGCGGATCGCGTGCGGGTACGCGCCGATCGTGGCCTTGTTGACCTCAACCACCGCGAGGCTCGTCAGCACCGTCGCCGCCACCGCCCGCGACCCCGGCGAGGCGCCGCCGCGGATCGCGGCCACGACCCTCCCCACGGCCCCCTCCGCGACGAGCCCGACCTTGTGGTCGTCGTCGAGGCTGAGGCCGAGCAGCAGATTGAGCGAGCCCTCCTGGAGCGCGGCGTCGGCGTCGTTGACGCAGCGGAGGACGGCGGCGACGGCGCCGGAGTCGGCGACCCGGCGGCGGAAGGAGGGGTCGCGGCGGACGAGCCTGGCGGTGTGGGAGAGGGAGTCGAGCTTGGAGGAGAGGGGCGAGGCCGGGGAGGCGAGGGCGGAGATTAGGGTTTGGGGGTCGGGCCTGGGGAGGGGCTTGGGGAGGAGGGCATAATTGGAAATAAGGCTGCGGAGGGCGTGGTTGGGGATGAGGGAGGGGTGCTCGGGGAGGGGTATTTTGGTAACAGGGCAGGTGCGGTGGCCGGAGTCGAGCCAGCGCTGGATCGAGGGCCGGTCGAAGGTGTGGCCGGAGGAGAGGATGACCGGGTCACACATCAATTCCAGGGAGATCGGGCACCTGAAATCGTCCGGGTAATGGGTCGGGGTCGCCATCGCCGAACCGGCTCGCCGGAGGTCTGTGAGAAAAAAGAGAGGGTTTATGAGGTTTTTGAGATAGCGGCGGAGATGAGCTCTGCTTCGGACATTGAAATCAAAGTGATGAAACAAACACTCTTCCTCTAAGTCTACACTCTCCCCAACTCCTTAAACGTCTAAATGACTGTTTTGCCCTCCGAGTTTACCAAAATTACATCTGATTTATTTATTGGGGTAATTCCATGTCAGTACCCTAACTTTGCTTTATTTCGAAACAGTACCCTGACTTTAAAACTTTTTTTGCCGGTACCTGAAGTTTATTTACGTTGCAGTTAAAGTAACGACTGTTAAATATAACAGAATTTGTATGCAAAATGTCTAAAATGCCCTCAATAGTTTTGGTCTGTTAAACTGGTTTGATTGGTTCAATTGATATGATTATGAAATTACTATTTTACCCCTAATTGAATACAATTTAACTGATAAATTTGAGGGCAAATCTGACTTTTCACTTACACAAATAATAAATATAATTTTTTAATATTTAAATATATATAATAATATTATTATTATTCATTAATTAACTTAATTAACTCTAATTAGCCCTAATTAAACCCTCCCCTCCCCACCACTCCCGTCTCCGCCACACGCCCCCTCCGGCCGCCACTCCCGTCTGCTCCGACCGCATCCTCCCACCACCTGCTCCGGCCGCCTCCTCCGTGGCCGTCGAATCGGAGGCCTCGCGACGGCTACAGCCCTACGGCTCCGGCGAGCTCCATCTTCAACGAGGCCGCCGGAGCTCGGTCCCCTCGCGACGACTACGGCCATCTCAACAGACCCAAAACGCATCAAATCGATGAAGCACCAACATTTCAACAAGAAACAGAGGCTCAGATCTGAAACCTGTATACTTTGGTACTGCTGCGAAATGTTGTACAAAATAGCACAGTTCTTTCTAAAGATTTGGAACTAAATGAGCTTCTTCTTCTGGAAAAAAGTCTTCAAGTGCCAAAATTGCAAACCTGCAACTGATAGGCAGACCATAAGCGAAAGGAGACCCAAACAGAAAATTGGAATTCCAGACTCGAAAATTGCGAAATCACCTTGAGAACTTCATGCGATTCACCGTGCGAGTCCAGATCGTCGTCGGAGCCATCGTTGGAGCTCCGATTGAAGCAGTTCCGTCCACACCTGACGGCTCCAAATTGCTTCTCGCTGCTCTCTTCGATGAAGTTCTGAACCATCTTGTTGAGGCATACCGAGCTCGGCTCGAACTCAACCTTCTCCGATGTCCTGAGAACGGTGCTGAACTGGCGC